>PNEQ01131805.1:0-93375 GCA_003012365.1 Medauroidea extradentata
TGAGGTGCAGTCAGTGAGTGTATTGTGCAGAGGGAGAGATAGTTGTAGGCCACGTGTTGTAATATGAGGTGCAGTCAGTGAGTGTATTGTGCAGAGGGAGAGATAGTTGTAGACCACGTGTTGTAATATGAGGTGCAGTCAGTGAGTGTATTGTGCAGAGGGAGAGATAGTTGTAGACCACGTGTTGTAATGGCGGCCAGTGTAGTTGACCTTAGTACCTCGTTAGTCTCTGCCGTGACGCCTTCAAGCTCACCATTGTCGTTCATACCACATCCGACAATTATTTCTGCCAGCCTCGCCTGCCTCCACCATACATTGCTCTATTACCAACACTCTTATCTTACCAAGCCTACCTTCATTAAGACTGCCGCCTCACATGCGCTTCAAATACGTTGTAATCTGCGGGTGAACGAAACTATTAAACATGTTCACGATACACTAATATTCGAGATGAAAACACACTTCGTACTAGGTCGAAATGTCACTGCTAAGACACCATGCTCATTAATATAGGTAGTTCGGGTAAAGTGAGTACTAAAATTTAACCTGTGAAAAAAATCACTAATCGTTACTGTATATAATCCAGCATCAACTATAGTTGCCTTACTGGTGGCAGTGAAACTACGCAATATAGTTGCGTGTATTTTCCTATTTAAATTCAATAATACTAAAACAAATCAATCGAAATCGACATAATCGTATTTTATGTATTTAATAAACTTTATTTATTAAACCGTATCGAATCATACTGACTGGACATTTTATTTTATACGCGCAAACATGAAGTGACGTGTCCAGCGAGGTTAGACATGTACCGTCGTTAGCCGTTACGCGTGGAAAGATACGAATTGACTGAATATAGAACTTTAGCAGGACTTTTGTGAGTGTTCACTTTATCCCGAATCGCCTTTAACGATGTTTCGAAGACCTCCAGTATAGATTACGCTTCAGACTGACGTACTTCAGGGGACCAGATGTCTGCAAATCTCAGATAAAAACGAGGACTGATCTTTGCTGCGGACTTTGTACCAAACTATGAGGTCACCGCTTAAGCGTGTTCAAGTGGGATAAAATCATCATTTTATATTTATATGAAATAGTGTTAGTTTTGTAGGCGATACTTGTGAGTGCAGTTTTCTCTTACGAAACAATTTTAACTCTCATAGGTTGCTCATAACGGTGCGTCAAAGTAAAAATTGGTATGTTCTTCTGCCATGCAAATAGCGAAAACCAGTTGACTTACGTAACTGAAATAATCCACAGTGAAATAGCACGCCACGGGATACGAAATAAATCATTTTTTTTAAAATCCCGTGCACTATTTTTGTATTTTAAAATATTACTAAATTTTACACTTTTCCCCTGTACTTGTGCAATTTTTAAAAAACTCAGTATATTACGTTATGGTCTATTAAATACTTTCTTGCATAGCTCATGGCATGTAATAACACAGTAAATTATTTTATTCAAGTAGGTTAGTCGGTTTTCACTATTTGCATAGCAGCAGAACAAACAAATTTTGGCTTTGTCGCACCGTTATGAGGAAACTATGAGAGCTGAAATTGCTTTGTAAGAGGAAACTGTACTTACAAGTATCGTCCACAAAACAAATGATTTTATCGCACTTGAACACTCTTAACGTCCCACAGTAAAAACGTGTCATTAGCAATATCACACGATATTTAAACACTTCGCTCGTAATGGTGATGCGGCATTTGATGCGCGCTTCAAGGTCGCCCTTATAACCCCGTCGCTTCTGAGCATCTATAGCATGCAGGTAGGTGGCACACTTAATTAACTGTACACACATCTACAGCTATGGTCGACACCTGTTCATTGTCGAAAGTTTGCTGAACAGCAAAGTGCCACAAATCTATAATATAAAAATGAATCGCAAAATGTGTTGGTAAGCGCATAACTCAACAACGCCTGGACCAATTTGGCCAATTATTTTTTTTTTTTTTTTTTAATGTTCGTTGAAGTTCAAAGATGGTTTTTACGGCGAGAAAAATTAGAATAATTGCGGGGGAAAAAACCTAAAAACAGTAGAGTCAATTTGAGATTTATTGCTATTGTTGTTTAAACAATGTAGGTATGTTCCTGTGATCGAGGCCTTAAGCATTCACTCAGGTATTGTATAAAGTTTTGGGGTGTAGGAGGGGTGGGGTTACGGGTTCGTATCGCGTGCAAGACTTTGCGATGGGAATTAATATGACATCATACAAGCGTATTGCGCGCGCTCTTTACACTGTTATTGAGTACGCTAGCTGTTAAATGCCGGGCAGCTGTTTTATAGAGAAATAAAGATGAATTAAAAAAAGAAGTTCTGCAATTAATTAAAGTACGCTTAGCGCAGTGGACTGGACAAATCTGTTTGTATTTGATGTTTTAAAGATAAACAGTGAATATAGTATAATATAGAATATAGTATCACCATCAATTTTACGTAACTAAAAGTTAGTTACTCTTTTCTATAGTACACGCGGGCGAAGCCGCAAAGGGACAGCTAGTACTATATTAAATAACTTAGTACTGTACACCATGAAACTATTTTTTTAACTAATCTATAATAAAAATTTTGAAAGAGGAACGAACAACCTTAAAAAAGGCGAGTTAGTTTTCTTTGCTCTTTCTGGGTACGAGTTGGAAACAAGCGAATCCATATACTTCCGATAAAAACTGTTTACTGTTTTTTTATAATTACGTGTAGTAATGCTGATTTACCTAGTTTATCAACAGAATAGGAAAACCAATGTATACAAACAGAAATATTTTCTACGACAAAACTATAGGTACCAAAAGAGTCTTTATTTTGTAAGCTTATGTGAACCTATGCTTATTTCACGAACACTACGTTTTTTATTTACATGCAGGTAAATCTGCATATTATACGAGGATTTTCACTAAGGATGTTTCACAAATTCTCTTCTTTCATGACTAACCAAATAAGTACGTAATTTTTGTTTATAAACTGATTCATTCATTTTATTCAGTATTCTACAGGAATATTTTTATGAAATGCCACAAATTATATGATTTGTTAAAAATAATATGCTGAAACTGTGATTTATGTTGAAATACGGAAATGACTGTAAAACATTTGTTTTCGATCTTGCTGTAACACACCTTATCGTGACGCGGTCCTCTGAGCTGGCGTGTAGTCTTCTCAATAATCTCCGCACCAAAGTGTTCCAACATAAAGATAATTCCAAACACATTCATTTCCGCCATTTTATGCCACGAGGAAAAATGCTTAAAAAATTAGTGCAGAAGTTTTAATGAGTTTGAAACTGTCAGACGTTCTTTAAATGCTATCCTGAGCAGTCATCACTTGGGCTGTTGAGCAGGTTAGCCACCTTGAGCGGAATCAGAAGCAGCAATTATAAATTTACTATCATTACGCCAAAAATTTAAATTTAAAAGTTTTACGTAAATTTTTCTCACGACACTAAACACTTTTTACCTTCTAAAGTTGTGTGAAACTGCGTACATTTCACTGTCTGTCTTAATTTAAACTATTTGTCGCTAAGAATACGAAAGTTGTTTCCCTGCTAGTGATTGATGCTAGCAGTTGCATAACCAAAAATAAGGGGAAGTCAGTCTCAGGTGCCCCCTCCCCTTTCGAAGTAAAACGAATTTGGAGGAAAATCTGTATGTCATGACCTCGCTGTCGACGAGACTTAAAGCCCACTTACCTTACCTTGGAGGAGAATGTTCTTAATTTGCCATTCCTTGAGTCACAAATCAACGAAACCCAGCATTACCCCAACAAATAATAACTTTCATCTCATTCACTGCTTGTTAAATTGATATCAGATCCACCTTTACTAAGTAGGGAGAGAGGTAAGAGATTTTGGTGAGCGCTTAACATCGGGGTGTTAAGAGTTAGGGAATTTTATGAAATCGTTATGGAGTATGAACGGAACGCTAGGGCGAGACATAATAGCAGTTTCCAAGAAAAACCGCGGCCAGCGGCAATTTTTGCCACGTTACCCACATACTTACATTGGGAACGTCCCCACAAGATATCGAACCCGTAGAAGGAGCCGACGTCTTCAAGGTTACAGTTGGTTGCTAATATGTCGCAGTGATAACACTACAACTACTCTGTCATGTTTTGGAAGATATTATGTAGGCATGGTTTTTTTTTTTTTTTTTTTTTTCAAGGAATGTGTAAGGACTGTTCCCCTTAAATATTCACATGAGATTTTGCAGCACCTAAATAATAATAATTGTGGCGGAAATAATACTCATATAACGTAGTGGGTATAGAGTGGTTTTCCTCGCACAGTGTAGTGCAGGCATTCTGCTCGCATTGTTAGCTACACTCCGTGTGGATGTAGTAGGTTCAAGCCAGCTACGTCATAGACTCGACAGTCGCTTATTTACAAGTCAACAACTCTGTGAAGTCAGCGGAAGAGCACTGCTACCAACACCACACGTTACACAAACACACGCCTAACCATGTACGCTACTGAAACAATAACACCTGGTGTTTATTTAAATTAACTTAAGAGACCATTCCAGTGTTTCAGGCGCATGTACGCAACCAGCATTAACCCCGTATATATACAGGCTAGTATTACTATCACTACAACAATAAGAGTATTACACATGTCAATATTATCTTGGCATTTTATCAGACAGTGTCGTTCTTATTGCGTTCGCTGAAGTCAAGTGTAAAGACTGGTTGACTAGAAATTTTACAAAAAGTTTTTGTTTGTATCAAGTTGATAATGCAACAGTTCGTTAAACTTCATTTTGCAGAACGCAGCTCGAATAAGAACGACTGCTTCTTTAGTAAAATTATAACACAATGTTGATAAGCGTAATACTTTTATTCCTATTGCGAAAGTAAAATTAACCTTGGTTTATAGCGTGGTAATGCGGGTTGCATACACGCGCCTAAAACACTGACACTGCCTCCTAACATACGTTTTAACATAAGCTGCCCAGTTCTCAATATCGCCCATTACTCGCAATTACGTGGTAATGCTGAGATCGATGTGAGATCTGTACACACTAGTCTCCAATATGAACAAACAACATCAGTAAATATCTGTATTACATCATCCATATGTTATATAAGTAATATAGTTAATGCCTTCAGTACACATGATTTTTGAACTTCAAGCGGGCAATATTTGTTACAGGTACCTTATACCATGTTTAAGAACTGTAAGAAATGTTTACTTTCTGTTACAACGGCCGATATGTTTGCATTACGCACGTTGGACACTCGTGTCTGGGCGGATAAAACACAAACTGTTAAAAATGTTGGTAATTTTACTCGTCAAGTAGCCTACATTGGTAACATTATCCAACCATGTGTGAGGAACCAGGTTTCCGAACACGTGGTGGAAATTTCCACACGTTAGTGTGCTCTCCGTACAAACGACTCAAACATTTCACTCCCGTTTTACGTAAAATAGCCATAGAAATCCTGTGCTAACATGTAAGGAAAACTACATTATATATTGTTATAGGTGATGTTATATCGCGGGAAAACTTGACTGCTTGCTAGGTTTAAACGTACGTTCAGCTCACCAGAAGATTACTGGCTGTAGCTTGCATTAGGAGCTATTACCCTGTTTGACTGAGCCAATAAGAATCCTGATATTGTAATATTTGATGTCTGTTCTTGGTGTGTAGACAACTACGTCGTGTCAGACGTGCATCACCCGATTATGTGTTGCAGTTTAAGAGAGTATTTTTCAGGGGTATGTTTACACAAAACATTTTCGCGATATACCATCATCTATGTATGTTATGTGGAACTTGCTTGTACATGTGTGAAGTATTGTGTGTATGTATGTATATATATATATATATATATATATATATATATATATATATATATATATATATATATATATATATAGTGATAATTAACTTCCATCACATGTAGGGGACATTTACCTAATGTTTTTATAGCACACACTTGCAGGCTAGATGAATATCATCTGCGAACAACAGACCATGTCATCTCAACAACCTTCATTCGTGCAGACTTCTACCGTCACCTTACAATTTCATACCACTGATGTACCGAGTTGATTTGTAGCTCATGTCTTTATTATTGTTAATTATTATTAATTAAAAATTTTTTCACGCTTTCGGCAGCAAGAGCAATCGAAAAAAATGCACTTCTGCTTACCGACAACTTAAATAAATCAACTTCGCAAATTACTACTTACAAAACAATTACAATTTCCCAGTTATTTTTGGCGATGGATGAAACGGCACTAGATTATTACGTACAGAGAATGTCTGTTGAGAGGCAACAATTCCCGTAAGTTACCACTGTTTCCATAAGTTATGCGCCAGAATGTGCTGCAAAACTGCTACGTAACGCGAATCACTGTCGACCGGTCTTTCTCCCGCTATTTTTTCTCTCTGTCATCTGTATTTCTAGTACACGGACTGGAATCACGCCAAAACCACAGCTATGAGACAGTGTGAGTTGCTATTTTAATTTTACGTTATGGTACGTTACTACGCAAGCAGTTCCTCAGCAATTATTCTTCCGGGACAAAAAAAAAAGTGAAAAGTTACCGAAAAATATTGAACTACTAAGACGCTTTCCGTAACTTGTTAATTATTCAAATAAGCATGCGATAAATTAATGTACAAAAATTAGAAAGAGTTAAGTATAGCGAAGAACATACAAAAAAATTAATAAAATAAAGGAGCATTAAGGATCATCAACGCTTAAACTATGTGTGTATGTATATATATATATATATATATATATATATATATATATATATATATAGACACACACACAAACTCAATAAGACATTCATTAACATATAAACATAATTTACCATAAAAGTGGTTTTAGTTTCCATACTAATAGCTCTCGATACTTGTAGGCGTGAAATGACGTAAGGACGAGGCAGGACGTAAAACACTAGCGAAGGTGGACCTAAGAGCTGCGTGTGCACGTAGTGATGTTACGAGCCCTCGACTCTTCACCTCACGGCGTAGAGGCGTAAAAACCGCTGTGCGCTGGGGTCGAGGGTCAAAAAAGTGACCGACCCTCCCCGGGGGCTGTTTTTATTAGCGGCCGCGCGCCGGGTGACATCTGGTACGCGGCTTCTTTCAGGGGGCGCGTGTAGCAGGAGGGGAGGGGGGTAGTTCTGAAGTTGAGCTCATCAACTCATTTCCATACGGCGCGGCGCCAGGGTGTAGGCTAGCCTGCTCCAGTCCGCGCAACAGTGGCACAAGTCACACACCATCTACCTGCCGCTCTTGTCACAGGATAGCTTGCAACACATAGCCGCCAGTCAGGAAGGACACTCGCTGCCTTCCAAGGTCATTGTGCCATGCATATTACACATATAGTTTTTTAGCCTTTCAGTTAAGTTACATCACAGTGATTCTATTTTTTTTTTGCAATGGAGAAGATGTAGGATAAGTAGATATGATAGTTTATCGCTGGAAAACTGTTCACGGTATTCCATCTTTTCTTATAGAAACTATTTGTGCCAACAAACCCTTGAATACGCTCTAGTTTCTTGTGACATGTCTGATTGGGTAATATACGTCTGTCCCAAAGCAGCTGTTTACAGATAAGTAATAGGTATTACATATTACAATAGCGGGGTTATTATTATCTCAGTCAAATAGGGCAACAGCTCTGTGTACAAACGAAAGCCAGTCGTCTTTCCATGAGGTGAATGTACGTTCAAACTCAGGAAACAGTTAAGTTTTCCCGCGATAAATAATCATCTCTGTGTATGACAAACTGATTAATTTTTTTATATGAGAAAATAAACCAAGAAGCGAACTAGGGGGACCAAAAATAGCTGTTGCCAACAGACATACTACCAATTATTCCGAAATGTGAATATAGTCAGCACATGATGGCAAAAAAAAAAAATGAAACAGACACAGACCAAGTAATGAGCATGAAAATAGCGACAATAACGGACAAATACTACGAGGACAACACGAATGAACACAGCAACAGACAAGGAATACAACACAGACGGTGATAGTTGCTATGTTTCAGGAACTGGTATCTGTTCCCTTCTTCAGGCAGACGAACAATGTGAGGAACTGCAGCAGACTGACTGCCGGTACGTCTTAACATGCCTATCACATCCCAGAGTTCTGGCGAGCTTAGTAGCATGTCGGACATTCGTAAACGGTGCTTCCCACATCGCTAAATGATCTATAAGGTTGTATATTCAATAGCCTAATATTAACTAACAAACAATTTGAAAACCTCTGACCACTAACAAACATTTTGAAAACCTCCGACCGCTTGCCTCATTGTTTAGTACTCCTGGCAGGTGAGCCAATGGTCGCGGGTTAATATTCCCGGCAGAGGAGATGAAATATAGTGTTTCCCTCCCTGGTTGAGTACTGCGAGTTGTGTTTGTTTCTTCACGGCCATCACTGTAGAAGACAACCCAAACTCTCCCTCGCTTAGTAGCCCCACCGCAAGGCCGTCTTCTTACAGATGAATACAGTAACCGAATATTAAAAAAAGCATTCCCAGAAACACTCATATTCATAAATATCGACTTTTTAAAAAATGTTTACGTGTATGAACTCGGTGTATCGCTGCTCACTGGCACAGAACAGCTAAGAATACAGAGCCGCACTAGCTAGTGATACGACAGAATGTCCCTCAACAACAAGCAGGGTATGACGAGCACTATCTGTACATGTAGCAATATAGCCTTCCTTCACTTCAACACAGAAAACTACATTTGTCCCGGAATGTTAATTCCTATATCTCGCTTGCACCAGGGTTGCCAGCTAGACAGCGGCCTACCGGCGCGTTAGACGCTCAAAAGCGACGGAGCTGTAAGGGCGACTTTGAAACGCGCTTCAAACGCCGCATCGCCACTATGAGCTAAGCGCTGAGCTAGCGTGCAAGAACACCAAGGGGTGGCTATATAATTATACAGATGGGAAGTCTGTAACCAAGATCATAGCACGTCTGTATCTGAGTTTCGTATACATCCGGTTAGTACGGTTACAAGTACGGCTGTCTGAAATGACCGTTCTTAGCCATAATGGAGGGCTTTGAAACACTGTTTTTATGAGTATGATGTTTTACCAATGACATTACGACCTTGTTCGAAGAGTGTTCCTTTCCGTACATTGGCACAGTGTGCGCGTGTGAAATAGTCATTGCCCAGATATCTATAGCTGTAAAAAGCAAAGCATCATATATAGCGTGAATATCGCCACAATCCCCACTACACTGCTACGTCTCTAATGAAAACATGAGCTCAGGCCCAAGTCGTCGTGTAAACACATATACCGCCACGTGACACATTGCTCCAGCCTACATTCATCCTGCCTACAGGAACCTAGTCTCACATATAGCATTCAAACTGCTTTACAGCTAGATCAAAGGAAGCGTCTATTTTTCAACAAAACTTTTCTTATAAATATTTTGCTCCAGAAAACAAAACACATTCTTGACTTTACAGTTGAATGCCATGATCCATCATTTCTACTGCTTTTACAAAAATTATGTTTTAAATCCTAAACGAGAGTGGATATGTAAAACCTGTTGCGCAGTTTTGTTTAAACAGTGTACGCCAATTAATTTTTGCAAGAAAAAAAAAACAATAATTTCAGATAATTATGCAATTATTATCTAGGTTTTTTTATTATTATTGAACTTATAAGCCAAATCTATACAATTTTCTTTTGTCTATAAACATTTTTCCAGAAAACAATGCAACAGTTTTTCGAAATCTACTGCAGTTTAGGAATAAATAATTGCTATCGTGAAAGCAGTGTAATAATTGATCATGGTCTTGCAACACAAGCCAGTTACACAGAAGCCCTTTATCTTAGTTACTACTTTCATGGCTCGGTTTGCTGTCATATTAAGTTATTTAATATGTAGTTTTTTTAATTTTTATAAGAAATATGTTGCATCTACGGCTATACCGCAAAATCTACTTACCTTGCGCTACAATACAGACATGGCGATTTAGATGTTTACGTATAATTAGGCTACGCCTCTATCCCTGAGACAATTATTTCATATTCAAAACTTTCCGGACTGATACTACCTAGATACACATTACCAGCTCAATCACCATGTGTGTACTGTAGTGCAAGGTAAATAGCATTTGCGGCGTAACCGTATATTTAACAGTTTTCTTCGTAGTATTAAAAATAAAGCGAAAAATAATACAATTTAACCGGGCGACTGAAACCGAGCCTAATATAATAGCGTTTCATACGGAATTCGCAAGTTGCTAGCTGACGGCTGATAGAGTGATGGGTCTGGTAGATGCGGTGATTTGAGTGAACATAGCCTTCATGCGCCTCTCTGGCGCATCTCCAAGTTTTACATCATAGTCAACAATTATTTTTTTTTTCAGACTACTGTACATCAGTATTCAGTAACTAGGATCAATATAAACTAAAATATAGGCAAGTACTTGTATTTGCTGCGCAGTAATGACCAATGAAAATATTGTAAATTATGTTCAGTAGAGTAAGGAAGCGTTAACCCAGGTTCACTAGCTCGTTCATAGTGGCCACTTGGTACCTGATGCACGTACAAGTGTCGCCTTTATCACTTCCTTGCGGCCGACCTTCAGCTGCAGGTAAACGTTCCATGAAAGTAACGGCCTTTAACGTGAAGTAAGTATATAATAGTAGTTAAGAGTGACATATGTAGCACTAAGTAGCGTAAACTTCTGAAGATGTCACGTGAAATGCAGTAACAGTTCCGGAAAATACTTTTTCACTCATTTCACTCAAGGTTGAACTTAAGTGTACCACATATTGTGTAATTTCAACGACAATAAACAAATTTAGTTAAGTTGAATGGTATTTTATCCCGAGAAATACTCTCAAACCTGCACTGAAAAAAAGCTTATTGGTGACCACGAAGTATATTTTGAACCTTGCCAATTTTTTTTGTGATAAACACGAAAATTATTTACTGCAACCAACGAAGTTTTACAGTGACTACAAAAAATGTTGGCGAGGTCCATTTTGACTAAATATTTTGAGGCCACCACAAAACAGTTTTTTCTGTGCATGGATCTTGGAACACGCTTTCAAATAAAAAAAAAACATTCGCTAAACAATCTTATCAATGAAGCGCTGGATATTGCCATAATTAACTTTGACATGTGCGTATCAGAAGTAATTCAAGCCATTTAACAAATATTCAAGGACATGTCCGAAGAAATTAAAGAATGTTTTCTCCTAAAAGATTAATATTTAAATAACGTCAAAATGTTGTGCGCTGTCATGTTATCGATGGTTTGAAGATGCGAGTGCTTTTAATATAAAATCAGTATTTTCACAAGTGAGATTTACGCGTGCCGTAAATACAGCAAAATGAGGAAATTTGGCGTTCGGAAATGAAAAACCTTAGAAAACATTTGCTTCAATTGAGGCTACTGACATCGTACGCAATGATAATATTAACACAACTTAAGCAGCGTCAACGGATTCAAATGAGTAAAATTGATTGAATTAATGAAAGTCGGTACACAGGAGCAAAATAAAAGCGTATCTTTAGTGTCAGTAATATTAGCCTATTTCGTTAGATAAACTGGTTTGCCCTGATAGCTACACAAGTCCTTCGTTGGTTCCGAGTGCAGTGAACTGACTTGTTTGTTACAAGCAGCTCGTTGAGGGCACATCTAGGAGTACTTGATCAGTTGCTGAGATTGACAATGTATCTACACAGTGTTAGGCACACGTATAAAACAGTCTACTGACAGGTTTTGCTAACACTATATCAGCGTGAGACAGGCAGAGATAGAGGGGTCCTGACATGAGACTCGAGTGAGGTGAGCGAGACATGGGTATATGTAATATAGATGGTGGGACATCGTAAGAATACTTTAGCCAAGGTATTGTACAAACCAGTGTGGCGTCCCGCACCTGCCTGCATGACGGTTATGTGGCGCGGTCTAGCTGTCTACAGAAAAATATCAGACGTCAAGTGATAGCATGCCAGAATTAGCATTGTTTGAGTCAAGGAACGACCCACCAGTAAATAAAATAGAAAATAAAGGCCCCGGAAATGAATACATTACGTTGCAACCTAGCAAAGTGTCTACGTTTCTCGTCATTCCTAGACACGAGTTATGAGTAGGGACAGGAAAATTTCGCGAATTCAACGACCTGCAGGCTAGAATCCATTGTACTATGCATACTCAAGCCCCGACTATTTGTCTACTAGCTGCTTCTCTGTGGAACAGCAGACAATGAACGAATAGACGGTGCTTGACTATGCATGGTACAATGGATTCTAGCCAACAGGTCGTAGCAATTGCGACATTTTCCAGTCCATACGTATAATGTAGAGGCCAACACAAACTTCTACCTTTCTCAATTATGTGTCACGCTGACATGTCTCCGGATATAACAGTCTAAAAAAAAATTTTTAAGTGTTCTGACGAACCTCCAAAACATGTTGCTAACAAGTATGTTTTTTTAAGTATAGGGTTATATTTTAACGTGTGTTTTCTTTTGATAGATAAAGGTGGAGGGAAGAAGTTCAGCAGTTTGACGTGGAAAAAGAAGGCCTATGCCACACTACAGGCCCGGTGAGGACTTGTCTTAATAACAGCGTGTGGTTGCCCAGGCACGCACGAAGGGCGTTAGTACAGCGGTGGTACAGGGGGGGGGGCAGAAGGCGGGGGTGGGAATGTTGTCTTTGTATCGCTCTAGCGCGCAAGGGCGCCTATTGCGCCGGCAAAAGACAAAAACCGCCAAGATGGGCCGCTGTAGCAGGGGGTGTGAGAGGAGACAAAAAAAGAGAGAAATAAATATTCAGCACATGCAAATGAAGGAGGCGAGGTGAGAAGCTACTGTTGTAGAGGATGCTGTGCGGCTCCATTGTGTACCACCACGTCTAAGGTTAGACGATACGTTTACACTCCTGCACGGTCCGGCACATCAGCTGTGTGACGTCACGTCTACACCCTGGTGAGCAGCTACTCCTAAGTCCACTGCAATGTTAACTCTGCGAACATCTGTACAATATCTGGCCGTACCCAGAAAATTATTTCGACGAAGAGGAGGGAGGGGCATGCTGTAATGAGACGTTAAGCTTTCCGATGTACAACAGATCGATTAGCCCAACGCGTTAGATTTACGCTCTGCGTTCGAGTTAGAAATTGCGAGAGACTACTATATTGCAGATAACGATCAATTTATTTTCTCTGTTTGAATTCTTAGTTATGAAAAAAAAACTATTTTTTGTTTTGAAATGCAAACAAAAGAGGAATAATCGATTTATTTATACGCTTTCTTATTCTTATTACGTCCAATGTATTTTTGAAAATTGTTAGACTACAAACTCAAACTGCTTAAGCAATGTAAATAAAATGTACCTAAACTGTAATGTTTACTTTTATAATTTTTATACAGTTCGGGGGGAGGGGTTTGAATCCCCAACCCCCACCCCTGGATGCAGCCATGATTATACACAAGGGGAGTTGAATTTACACGGGTCACTAGTCTGTTGACTCGGCTGTCTTCTGTAGGCGTTTAAAAATACCCACTCGATATAGGGGGGTAGATTATCTAAGTCAAGTGACCAGGTTCACTATTGGTTTACTTATGAGTCATAGCACTGCAATGTCGTACGTCCACAACACTTCACTAAATCACTGAACAAAATATCTACGTTCCACTCTATATTCGAGACAAACTTGCTGCAAGTGTTAGCGCGAGCAATTATCTTCTATTTTCAAAGGCAGTGATTATGTCGACGTACAGATAACTTACACTGTTCAAAATGTTTCCATATTTTGTATCTGACAGGCATCGGACTGTGAACAAGTCAGCCCAATGTTTAGTTGCTTCCTAATCTTAAGGCAATTATGACACACCTTAGCGAAGTTAGACGTCACCATCCATTTCAGTTCTATGTTTGCAAGCAGGCCAGGGTTAAGTATCAAAACTCCGTAGGCTAAATTCAACATTGGTGTTTTAACCATGTTGCAGTTTCTGTATTGGTAGCATTTTGATGCTTTATGCTGCATCCATTCGATTTTCTGTTGTGTGAAATGTACATCATTTTTATTTGCTCTCAAACTACCTCGTTTGTATGTGAAAGTATTGTCTTTTAAAATATGGACAACAGTCCAGTAAGGTTGTCGGCATTACTGTCTACATTGTTGCTAAAACAATCTGTTCTGTAAAAGTAACGATAAGTTCTGTAAATGGAATAAAAAGAATCTTTCATTTACAGAAGAGATGGTTATATGAACAATGTAGATAGTAACGGAAGTATGGTACCTATAACAATACTTTTCTTTCAGTGATATAGCACCAGTTCCTGCTACAAATTTATGACGATGTTTTTATGGTATTTGGCAAAGAAATAGTGGTATTCCCATTTATAATTTCCCTACTGAATAAGTGGGAAGTATGTTGTTCCTTTACGTCGAGGCTCAACCTAACATTAGTTCTGAGAATAATTTATTAAGTTTCAGCAATAAGCAGTTTCTCCTCGTCGTCATTTACATCCCTCCTCTGAACCACCTCCACAGCAATGGTTAGATATACATGATACAATCGATTATATAACATATTGCTTACATATTCTTCGATGTCAAAATAATTCCAGTTTTTCTCAAAATCCATCTGAATATGTAAATGAATTGACATAGAAGGTAACAAACGTGATACTGCTATGCAATTACATTTTTTGTTGTCAGGGTGAACGAATTAATCCCAGGTGTACCATTCAAAAATTCTTATCCAGAGTCAAAAAAAAATCTGTAGGAATACAGATTTAATTAAATAAGAAACAAGCAAATGTTTTAATTATTTAGTATTCAGTTCAGACTCTGTGAACTGTTAAATCCGTCTTCCACTTGGGGGGGGGGAGGCCTTCGTAAAGAGGAAAATTTTATTTAAAGGAAACCCTCAATGAAAATATCAACGAGGTAATAAGAGGTGATAAACCTTTCCGATATGCTTCTTCTAAGTTTATTCTCAAAGATAAGACTTCTGCGAACATGGTCGGGCTGCAAGTGAGTGACATGTATTCACTTAAATATTTCATTGCTGTTTGTGACAAAATAGGAATTCCCCTCCGCGTGAACACATCGAGGAAAAGAACATTAAACTTTATTTTGTTACAATATGACGGCTGTAGCCCTTGCGACAAAGATACGAGGAAGTTGTCGTGAAGTTAACTCATTATGTATTCACTTTAGACCTTCAGGATTATAAATGTGAATTTTTTGATTACGCGATCTGTAACAAAATATAAGGTATATTTACTTGTTACTAAATACTCCAAATAATACTAGTTTAGAAATTAAAAACTCTTCTCCATTTTATGGAAAAATATTATTAATGTACTGGTCAAGGCGTGAAGTATTTAGCATGTTAAAAATAACAAGTCGATATGAAACCACCAGTAGATTGAAGTTTATGCCATACAGAATTAAAAATCTGTCATTCAAGACGTATGTTGTTGGTGTATAACATCAGATTCTTTGCCAAAGACGTTATTAAAGAACTAGACTGTTACGTTACTCTCTTGTTACATGGCCATATTAAACGCTGACATATTGCAGTGAAGATAGGGAATTGTGTTCTTCAGCGGGGGTGAGGGAGCAAAGATTTTTTCCAACAAAAAAAAAACTTTGGTATAGGACATTGCTAGAGAAGACGATTTATCGCGGGAAAACTTGACTGATTGCTAGGTTTCAACTCACATTCAGCTTACCAGAAGATTACTAGATTTAGCTTGTACGTGGAGCTGTTACCCTATTTGACTGAGCCAATAAGAATCCTGCTGTTGTAATATTTGATGTCTGTTATTGGTCTGCGGACAGCTACGTCGTGTCATGTGTATATCACCCAGTCATACACGTTGCAAGAAATTACAACGTTTTCAAGTGTATGCTGGCACGAAACATATCTACCATCAGCTCTAGACATAGCATGTAATGGGCTGCAACATGGCGCCGTTCAATTTGAATCGGTCATTTGAGAAACAACATAAGTCAAAAAAGTCCACTTTTCAGGAAGTGAAAAAAATACTGTAATTCTGAATGTTACTTACAAAAAATTAGAAAAAAATAACTGAAAATATTTTATAACATTACTTTTATGATGGTTGCAACGAAAATTGTTTCTGTGTTGTTATATAAATACAATGCCCATTTCAAATTTTTTACTTATGTTGTTTCACAAGTAAACAGCTGTATTTGAAGCTGTAAATTGATAGAGATTGACCTACAATTAGATGCAAGCATTGCTCAACGATTCATATATCGTTATTGATATGGTAGATGCAAGTAAATGTGATTCTGTGTTTAAATGTACGAACGGCAGCAATTTTGAAATGTTGACTTATGTTGCTTCGCAAGTTAATGGGTGATTGTAAGTATTATAAATTGATAGTAAGATACAGTATTGTATCGTGCATTTTCCTACAATATATGTTGATAATATCTTTATTTAAATCTTAACATACTATGTCCCACAAGAAACAATTCACATAATGTAAATTGCTACAAAATGTAAAAAAAAAAAAACACTTTTTATAATCTAATACATTATGTTCCACAACCAACTTAAAAAATACAACTGTTTGTCCAAGCACACATCCCTTTGTAAGACTAGCAAGTAATGTTCTTCTGGTCGTATAATAATTTCTGGTTATTCAGTGCAACATCTCGTACTCTATACAAGAGTTTGTACGAATAGATGGCCAAGCAAACACCTCAATGTAAATAACCTGGAAATCATCAGCTTCTGGTAAAAATGATTGCAATTGATGTAGGTCATACAACGCCAGTCAGTGATATGAGTATACTAGAGAAAGAACATAAGTCAGTGTCTTATGGTGTTTCTCAAATGAACTCACAGTTCTGCGCCTTGCTGTACACATAAGAAACGACTGACTTATGTGGTTTCAATAGTACAACTTGTGTTTACCTCTGTAGAAAATTGTACTATCCATAACTCATTTTGGCAGAAAATTGACTTATGTTGTTTCTCAAATGACCCATTCATTTGGTAACACATAGAGATAGGCCGTCAGCATTAGTCTTGTTTGCAGTAGGACGAGTTGTTACAAGCACTTGTTAAAACTGTGTAGCTTCCCTTGGTAACACGTGCTGCCAAGATCAGATGTGAGGAGTCCACGAGTCCAGAGGTCAGACAGAAAGATATGAAAGGCTAAATTACGTCATGCTGTACATAAAACAAAACAAAATGTCTTCAGTAACATTAAGTTCGTTTATTATCAACTATCCTCAACACTTTTTGTACTTTAAACAATTGCAGATACTTTGCCTTGGATTTTGTAAAAAGTTTTGTTTTGTTCATTCCGACAATTGAGTTAATCATGGAGAAGTTCTCAAGTAACCGTCCAACATTAAGACGCTTGCGAGCCGGACACGTCGTCTGTATTTCATAGAGGATAAAACAGGTACATGCTATATAAACACAAAACACTATACAGACTAGCTATATGCTTTCGTAAAAAAAACACACTACGTCATAAATGAACATCCTAAACCACTTATAGCGTACTATAAAATGTTGCGTTGGAATTATAAATTGTGCAAGTGCTAAACAAGGCAAAGTTGAGTCCCTTACAATAACTATGTGCTGTAAGAGGTACGTCACGTCGAAATATGCACATTCCATTTGTCCGCAACCTTTTGCTGGTCTGTTTTTATACCTGTTGTTCGAAAACATCTATTTGGAACTTTGATCATTTCGAATTTAATATTTACTATTATATTTTTAATATATAATAATACTGTAAGCTAGGAAACGTATATTTACTCTTTCTTCGACATATTCTGTAGGAAAGTATTATATCGCACTGTCTTTTAAATTTAACTAAAAATTACCGGAAAAAATTTACTTGAGCTGTCATAGCTGCTCATAGCATGGCTAGAAGCCAGTTTATTTCCATGTTAATACAGATAATGTGGTTGTCGGTGCTCTATAGCAGCCTTGATTTGCTGCAGCAGACGTGAAATATTGCTACGTGAATATCGGTCGAACTGTTTGAGGAGTCAAATGTTGACGTACGTGATGACTAGAGGAAGGACATATTTACGAGTTAGAACCATCTGTCCTATGCACACTCGAGCCCAGTACATTCCTTAATTGTCTCATATCCCAGCGAATAGCAAGTAGAGGACAAATGAACGGGACTTGAGTAAGCATAGGACAATGGATTCTAACACGCAGGTCACTGAATTCACTAATTTTTGCTTTCCCTGGTGATGACGTGTTCAGAGAAACACCAGTGGCCATGCTCCTAGATAATGGCACGTGCGAAGCAGGAGTGTGGTTGATCGTCTGTGATTGGAGGGAAGTGACGCGCAATAAATCTGCTTTACCACTCGAGCTCTATTATTGATGCCGCCCCGCCCCGTGTGTACTCTTGAGATTTATCTGCAGCAGGGAGGCTAACGTCCTCGATTATTCTCGCCGGGGTTTGCAAAGAAAACTAGTTCGCATGGCAAGAATACCAACACAAGTGAAGTACGCCATCACTCTGCAGTGTGGGGCTGGGGAAACTGTTCTTATCCTGTCAATTCCGCCTGTGTACCAGGCCACTGTGAGTCCAGGCTGTGTTACTGTCCGCGAAACACGAGCATACAGAAATACGCATATATACATATATATATATATATATATATATATATAATCCTCATCTAAATACTATATATGAGTAATGCATGTACTGTCACCCACATTGATCCCCATATCTCGAGTGAAACATTTGTTCGCTACACTGTATGAATGGTCGCCTACCAGATAGGCAGCACGCAACACAAACCTAGCTGCCAGCGTTTTCAACGAGGGGCGTCACGCGACTGACATGTGGGCTGTAGCAAACACACAGTCACATGCCAGGCGTACATGACTGCAAGCTAGAACCACTAGTTGGCAAGTACTTCTGCAGCCACGATACACAGATATGTGCGCACACAGCGTCCAAGGTCGTATCTATTTACAAGTCTTACTCGCGTGCATTCTATTGGCATTACACTCAGTGAAGTATTCTCACTGGATGTTCAGCTGACCAGCACAACACACCACACACTCTCACATTTCCTCAAGCTCACAAACAAAACACAGAAGTATTGTCAACATTGTCGTTAGCTTAGCACAACACAAGTTATTTTGGAAGTTGTAAAGCTTTTTGGTAATTTAATTTCAGCTTTTTACGAAACTACGAAATCAAACCATTTCAGCTCTCTATACCATACCATTTAAAGTAATTTTAGTGAGCCTTAGAACCCGATGGCGTAGGCCTAAATTAATAAGCTTCAAAAAATTATTGTGTTGACCCTGATGAATACGCACAAGCAAAACCAATTCTTACTTTTTAAATAATATTTTCTTTCTTTGCAACTTCTGAATCCATAGTAAAACTATAAGTTTGAAAGTGTTCATGCAAATATTACTTTTTTTTGTAACACACCAATGCTACTACTTATCATATTCGCTCGTTACTTTCGTAACAAAGTTTTTACATCACACTACGACTTTTCCGCCTTTTCTTTACAGAAAAATTGTAAGGATAGCAACTCATTCAAAAGGAAACATGCAGAAGTCGAAACTCCTGGCTTTTAAATGTGCACGTTAAAATCAACTTACACTTTAATGTGCGTCCCATTGCACGCACACACACAAAATAGATGTATACGTATATATACATAACACCAGAAAAAAATTTATCAAAAAGAAAAATTGAGGAGCCCTGGAAGCTTAAACAACAAGTAGAATGAATTCAGAATATCAGAGAGGATATGGAAGAACTAGACGTAATCTTGGACAGACAACCTCAAGGAATTGAAAAACAGGGGACTGAGATTTAAACCAAACACTGGCAAACAACACACCATGAAAAGTGTTTTTACTGATGAGAAAGAACGGAAAAGATAAAAATGAATGGAAAGGTACTTGACAATTCGTAAGAATGAAACATGCGCTTATCGAAAAGATGTACAGAATAGACACAAACACACTTGCTCTTATTCAAGTCACAATTTTGTCGGAGGGGGGGGGGGAGGGTGAAAACGTCCAGCAATGTATCGGAAGACGACACACACATCGATGACTAAACTCGTGTTATAACAAACTATCTTCTCTGTCATGTAGTGCATTGCTGTAGCAGTCATTACAGCCAATTAGGTTACTGCAGTATGCGTTACTGTAAAGACGTATTTAGCGACTTACCTTGATAATAGCGGCAGTGATGCTCGTTGTACATGTAGATTGTGATCACCTAGCACAGCGCCATGACCGCGTGTACTATACTATGTTTCTGAGGCTCCAGTACAAGATAGAGGCTGAATTGGACCGACAAACCGCGAGAGGTGATTCCCAGTAAATAATAAGCACGAAATATATGAAAAACACGTTGTACCTAAATTTAATATTAACGATCAAATAAGCCCATGAAGTTCAAATTTTGAAACGGTATTTTACCACAAGTTGTTTTTAGTGAATGTCCAACGTCGCCCGTGTGCTGACAACAACAAATCAGACATGTACATAGTATTGCCTATACTCTAGGCTTTGCAATGCTACGCCGAGCCATTTAAGTGCATTTTAACGAAAACGATGGATCCAAGACAGTTGCAACAAGAGTATAATTTTTGTTACACAAGTCACTTAACTGAATGAACCTTTGTAAAATTTCCTGACACTACAAAAGTTGTATACAAGTAGAGGGTGGCCACCCCTGTTATTTTCATAAGGCTGGTAGGCATTTTCCAGAATTTGCTGTTGATTATAAGAACCTACCAACATAAATTGATGTTCAGAAAATTTTCTTTCCATGTTATTTATTTACTGCCCTTTCAAAGTTCGAACTTCAGGGGCATATTACTTTCTTAATATTAAGTTCAGACACAAAGTGGTCTCTGTATTTTGTACTTATTATTTACTCAGGAATCTCTTCCTACACTTTATCGGCCGAATTCAGCCCCACACTGTACATTATATTATTGTTGTAACTAGAGCGGTCGGATCTTTACTCCAAGCTCTGCTAACATTCACATACGTGACGATACATTTGAAACATCTGAAACTGTCCCTGGCATGTGACACAAGATCTTGCTGTACTCTACTACTACATTATTTATATCGACGCAACATTAGTTTACTCTGTCCGTCATGACGTCTATGTAGCTTATAATAGTTCACAGGAAATCAGAAATTCAATTCTGTATTCATTTTAATGAAGACATAGCGTTAAACTGTTACATAAAGAGTGCAACGTAAAAGCAATTCTTCAGTCATTACTCGTAACAGCATAAACACAAATCAACTTGCCTAAGTCCTGCTAATTATTTCATAGAATGAATTTCACTGGATGAGCATAGGTTGCTGGTTTATCATAGATATATCTCACAGCTCTGACTGATTCAGTTAAGGTAAGTTAAGTGGGCCTCAAGTCTCGTCGACAACGAGGTTATTAGAGACGACACTTAAATTGACACGGCAGGAGCTGGCAAAGGAGTCGACCATGTCCTGTGGTAAGGAATCATCCAGAATTGTCCTGGAGCTATTTCGTTAAAACAAGGAAATTCGAAATCAGGACTGTAGCCGGAAATCAAGGCCGGGTCCTGCTGAATGCGAGTCCAGCGTGTAAGCGCTGCAGCACCTCGCTCGACAAGCTAGAGACAGAAACCACTGTAATAAAACTGACATCATGTGCTATATATACAAGACACTACACGTGTGTGGTTAAACACAAGCCTCTCAACACCTGAGATTAGCGAGAACTATTTTCACAGTGGTTCATTTCACCACCACGCTGGTAACGCGGTCACTGAAAAATTAATTACTTTTCAACAAATAAATTTCTTACATTAAAAAAATATCATGCTTAAAATTTTTTGATCTTCTATAATTTTTTTTTAGTATTTAAAAACGAAAATTAAGTTTAAATTTAGAGCAGACAAAACATTTAGCCAAGGATGTAAAAATCTGCTGAAATACAACGTGAGAGACTTGACGTATTGCATTATTGTTTGAGAGTTGTAATTGTTTATAATTAAAGTAAAATATTGCAACATTGATTCGCAATACTTACACTTACTGTCAGTAAGCTGTGCAGGTAGTCCTTATAACTTATACCTGTGCGTAAGAGGCTCAGAAGTATCGGAGCTTTAAGAGCACGCATCAAATATCGTAACGCCACAACGAGCCAAGCACTCAACTACTGTAGCGTGCAAGAGTCCCACCGATTCATTTTTACTTTGAGAACTTAAACGGTGACTACAATATAATTTTATTGGTGGAAATTCTCTAGCAAAGTTCAGTACACGCTTATGTTTGAGATTCGCATATGTCCGTTAGTACGTTTTCAAGTACTGCGGTCTGGAAGAATTGTTTCTATGTACAGAGTGTTTCTGTACAGAGGTAACACTGAGGAGAGATACAGTACACCCAGACGATGGGAACTCACATAGCAATGCATGGTCGGTCCTGTCGCGGTACTGACGACACTAAACAAAAGAAAGAACACGAACAAGAGGAGACAAACTGTTTATTATTCTTAATACCGCAAAAAACTAAGAAAACAAAAAAACATTAAGAGATATCGATCGTCATCGCCGGCCAAAGACTTCCGAGCATTTTTGCTGTAGTAGGATTAATAAACACGTGTTCTTCTCTTGTTCGCGTCCTTTCTTTATTGTGTTTTGAGTCGCAAGAAAGTGTCTTCGATCACGCATGGCTGTGTGATTTCCCACAGCCTGGTTGTACTCTAGCTCTCCTGACCGTTTGTAACTCTGTACTGATACACCCTGTGTATTGAGGGCTTCGAAACAGTGCTGTCGATAAGCATGGTATCTTAACATTGACATTCCGTTCTTGTCCGAAGTGTGTTTCCCTCTCGTACACTGGCACAATAACATCATTTGTAGCGGCACGAGTATTTCACGTACTAATTTGGCAACAGCGTAGACTTCTCAGACCTATACACACACTGGCCTATGTCAAAAATCCATTGGCTTCTAACCGTAACACGTGTTACCACAACGAATTGCTTTCTTATTTTTCACTGGCTTGCAGTCGTCAAAGATATGCTAAAACAGGTGTCGTCTAATCACAGAAGGAGTAGCGAAGTAAACAATATTGGCATACAACCTGACCTAGAACCAATACGCGAAATTATCTTTCCTCTAATCATTTGGAATCGTTCTGCAAAAAAAAAGTGTTTACAAACTCACTGCAACACATTGGAAGCTCGAGGCGGGCGGCTCACTTAAGGCAGCTGCCTATCAGAGTGTTCACCGAGGAACAGTAAGAGTATACCGCCGATATGGTTATTTACCTCATCCCCCAATGGTGAAGTATCATTCAAGGCGTTTTTTAAATACCCTGTAAACTATGAATAAATATTTTCATTTTCAAAACCACACGGAAAAATAACTTCATAAATAATTTCTTTATTTTTCCCTCTGTAGCAATATTCCCCTCTTTTGAATGCAGAAAGTAATATCAATCAGAAATCGATGTAATTGAAAATGACTGAGCAGCGTCGAATATAATTTAAGACGTAATGTCTTATTCTTTCTCTCGCCACACATTTTAGGCAGGAGGCATCCTTAAATCACAGTCGAACTTTGATGTGTAACATTGAACAGAACATATCTAACACTAACTGTCATTTTTTGTAAAGGGCTATTTATCTTCGTGAATATGTCATAATTTTAGGGTCTGCCTAGCTGCGTTTTAAAATAAATTATTGTTTGATAAATTATATTGGAAACAATACAAATGATTATTATAACATTTTCAAGAAATTTGTGTTTGTAAATTTATAAACAATTGGTTGCATATTTACAAACAAGAATTAAATATTATATGTATATTTAATTGTATAATAATAGTTTACAGCAGTGTCTCTAATTTTTGGCAACCAGTTTTCTAGAACATTAAAAAAAATGTTTAAAGGTAAAGAGTTTATAAATGTGACAGGTTACAAAAGTTGAATGACTCACATATCGCTCGCAGCACAAAAACGTGTAACTTTATTAGTTTCCATTGGTATTTACATTTCTTTGTTATATAGCCTACATTTGTGGCGTTCTTATTGTAGCAGCTTCAAAATTAGTTTACATGTTTTTTATTGCATAAGCACACAAAATGTTTGCAGAAATCATTCAGTGGCTAGCATTTCCAGCTCTTCTGGGGAAATCACCGAGGCCATCTTATTTTACAGTGGACTTTAGTTCGAGTCTTACACATTGTATAACGTGTTAATTGTCAACACTGTTTCGACGACGCATGTCTTCTGTGTTGTAATTAAGGGTTTGGCTTGAAAACTCACGGGCAATGACGGTTATTGAAAATCACATTAAACCTTTTCTACAATAGTCCGACGCTACGACAGCTATCCGCGATCGTCGTATGCGATAAGTCGTCGCTCGATTTACAATGCTACGACAGCGACGGAGCGTTTCAAGCCTTACAGTGGCGTCTTTCGGTAAAAATGTAATGTGAATGAGTTAAATGAAGGCTTACGTTGGCGTGCTGTTATGGTTTGTTAATGGAATTCGTGATGGACATAACCTCGACATCTTGTCGAAATCGTTTCCTTTCGCATTTACGTTCTGTTCCGTGGTTTGATTACATTGGTGTTCTTCTTCTTCTCCCTAGTCGCGCCAGATAATTTACAAAATTGTCCTTCGTCTTACTGTTTGCAAGCGACAATCGCAGCTGCTGGAGCATGTTCCGTCACCGCCATCTGTGTTGTCGTCGCTGGAGACCTATCCTCTGATTGGCCAGTCATTTATATATCAGTGTCTCCTTCGCATCTCCGCATATCGTAGAAAGGGCTTTACGCGTGACATAACACAACTACTCGGGATGGATGACCTGTAATTTTGACAGTAGTGTAAGAACCAAGTAGTGCGGATTACAATGTCGGCCTCACAGCTCCGCCAATTACCTGCCTGACCACGGAACTACCTGACAGCACTCGTCGTGTAGTTTTGTTGTTTGACCGCGGAACGAGGAAACATCTGTGAGTCTGCTATTACCGAGTCCACACGTCCACAGACTAAGTGAATGTAGTATGCCGCCAGCTACGAGTCTGCAAATACTCAATGAATTATGTACATCCCAACACCTAGGGTTGCCAGGTTGCCAACTTTTACACATTCGCTATAAAAGGGACATAGTCGCCAATTCGAGACACATGTAGCCTCTAGAATATCTATTACTGGCAACCGATCCGTTTTACTACCGCTATAAATGTGGGTAATTGAGTATCAGTGTTAACATAATTTCTGAACATGTATTTCCGTACGGAAATAAAATAAGGCTTGTAGAAAAGTCATACTTGAAAATTGTTTTTTGCTTCTGTCAGTGTTTTTCATCATTTATTAATTTTGGTTCATAAAAATTTCTGAAATACGGGAAAGTACGTCCTGTCTAATTTCCATTCGGATAGTTCTTGATACTTAGGCTACATAAATCCCGTACAAAATGGGACTGTAGGCAATCTTCAGCGCCTATATCTTCAACTGCGTTCCATCACGCACATCGTGAATCACGTGATGTAAAGGGGCCCTGATTCTAGGTTTTCTTTTGAAACACATAACGATGCGAGATCAAATCTTCACAATAATCCTTTGCAGCGTTTACATTGTAATTCAGCTGCTTTTATAAGAATCAGTTAGAGATCCTTTATAAAATACTGTTTCGTTCCTAAATACGTGACACATGCTGCATGCAGTGTAATTAGGATTTCTTCAGAGTTTACGGTCGTCCATTTCTAATTACATATGAAATGTTTGATACAAACTGTGTAGACCCACATTCATGTTTTCAGTGTTTATAAATGACTATAGTAATGTAGTATATGGTCGCGTTCTCGATAAGAAGCAACCTGACTCCTGCTTGCCAAGGTCAGAACTCTGCGTGCTGAAGAAAAGCATGGTCTTATTCGCTTACGTCCATATTCTCATAACTTCACGGTGTTGCAAAAAAAAAGCTAGGACATGCATGAGCGTACTGTGTTATATAGGTTTCCGTCTTTAGTAAGCCTTAGTTAGTTTTCCCATATTTGTAAGTAAAAACTGTTATGTACGTTTAATTACAATACAATTCTGTTACAAAATCATCTTAGGCGCCCGCCTGGTGGAAGTGTGTTAGTGTGAGTAAGTACGACGGCAAGGGCGATGTTGACCGACTAATCTGGCGCGGTATCATCTATATCGCAAGTCACTGAAGCGACTTTCAGTGGTATCGTAGGTCACTCGCCTGACTGACACTTTCAGTGGTGATCCCATCTTTTCATTGGCGCAAAGTTTTATTAAACAAAGTCCATTGCATGTTTCTAAAGTAGTTTCACACGAATCCCGTGGGCAGCTTTTCAGATATAATACGTAGAAGAAGCTGTTTTCAGCAATTCTGAAGAACTCCGAAATTATTTTCCGAATCGACATAATGCTCTGAAATAACCCTTCACGCATCGTTTGAAGTATATTTTTCTTTCGTACATTGACACAATGGGCATAAGTGGAATAGGTTCGTAAAACAACGCAATAAGAACACGCTGAAACGCAATTTAAGTGCGTGGTAGGCAAGGCCCTTAACCACTCCGACAAAGCACATCTGAAACTACTACACGGTATTTTTTTTAAGCTTGAGTGCTAGACAAATTTTACTATTCAGTGAAAAATATAATAATTTATACATTTACAACAAATAGGCCAATATTTGAAAACCAATAAAAATTATATATATATATATATATATATATATATATATATATATATATATATATATATATATGTGTGTGTGTGTGTGTGTGTATGTGTGGTGTATATATATATGTATATATAATATACAATAGGTGCTTGTAAATATACATAACCTACATGAACAGTTCTGTACATTTTAAAAATTTCCAAATGGTTACAAAAAGTTTTAAATATTTACAGTTGAGTTACGTATAGACCTGTTTACAACTGAGTTTAGTATCTTTGTAACACAGTTGAAATGTCTGCCACATTTGTTTGAAAAATCACAATAAATATTTTTGGCGACCAGTTTCCAGATTTTTTTAATTACAAAAAATTGTATAATTACTATCTTCAAAATTAATTTTGGTTTTACGTAGAATGCACTGTTCCTAGACGTTTATAAATTTGAAATCATATGTATTTTGAATATGTTTAATGTTTTGTCCAAATATTTAAATCGCCATTTTTGCAATAAACTTATTGATACATGTTATTACATTAGTTGACACGAACTTCTTTAAATACTGCACAAAAGGTACAGTGTAATACGCGAGAAAGGTTTTTACGAAGGAAATACATCAGCATGTTCTTAGAATGCGTACGTAAATACACACGGGGAAAACCAGAGCTGCTGTGACGTCACTCCTGGGCTTCTAGTAGATGACCTTAGTTCTTACTGCGAATACCGCGCCATATTACTACGATTTGAAAGGCTCTTTATACTGACAATTTTGATTGATACTTTTTTTGATACCCTCAAGAATGTTGCTCAAGTAAATATTTCTTAGTATAGCGCTTTACGAAAACCAGAACCAGAACAATTTTTACATTACAAAACAATTTCAAATTTTAAAAACCTAATTATTAATATTAGAAGAACGTGAAATACTTAGCCTTGTGTATTTGTTTGATTTTTTCAACACTTTAAAGAGGTCACAGCCAAACTCCGGTAGGCAGATAATTATTTGGGCAGTGTTTTTTTTATAACAATGAAGAGAAAATTTGTGATTTTCAAGAATAGGAGAAACGTTTAAGGTCAAAAACTGGATGTTACGATATATATCACTACTGAAGGGAAGACTACATGTTTCCACAGAAGGTTTAAAAACAATCCAACAAATTTACACTAGCAATAAACTTGCTTTGAGTCTTGAATTGTAAATATTCTAATACCAATGAAATATTCACGGACAGTAAGCGTTAAATATAATACTTATTGCTATAGTTAAAACAACGTCAATAAACAACCAAACAAATTGTTAAAATAGCGTTCTTGAAGAATATATATTTTTAAAATAATTATAGTTTAACGCTAGCGTACAGCTTGTTAAAATATTAATTTACTAATAAAACACAATTCTTTGTACATATAAAATAATAAATATTAGAATTATTGTTTCGAGTTCTTACACAATATAAAGATATTGATTTTTACAAGTTCAGGCACAAAGTTTTCATAACCACGCAACGAGCTTTCCGGAACTAAAACCTGCCGTAAAGAAGTGCGTTAAAATTAATAATGTAATTAAAGTTAGTTTTAAGAACGCATTTTTATTATGTACGTATCGGAAAAGGAAAATTTCTTTAGTTGAATAGCTTGCGAGTTATAATCCACAGTCCTATGTATAGTCAAGTCCGACCATTTGTCTATCAGCTGCTCCTCACTGCAACAACATACGATCAACGAATGTACGGGGCTTGAGAATAAACAGGATAATATTCTAACAAGTAGGTCGTTCAACTCAAGACATTTTTCTTTCCCTATATATAAAAGTTTAATTTAGCTTTCTTGTTTGATTTTTTAGTTACTTGATGTCTAACATATTTCGTAATTTCTCGTAAATAATTTCTTATTTAGTCAGGGCCTTTCCAGCCCCCTCCCTCCACACTCTAATTTACTCCATGTTCTGCCAGAATGCACTTTGTCACATTTTTGGCAAACATGTACAGTATTTCTTGTTTCACAATTGTAAAAGAGTTTGCTGGGTTTTGGGAGTTCAGTGATGCCCTACTAGTTTGTGCATGATTCGTGTTGATGAATGTTCCAAAGTTAGGTACAGCAAATTGGCAGTTGTCTTCCTGAATTTTGGTTGTTTCTTTTTAACCAAATACTTTTTGTATGATTTTAAATCATAATGAGTATGCGTAATTTAAACTGGTTACCAATTTTTCCCACTGCTCGGATTATATTTATCAGTTTTGTTTATTTTTCACTTCCTTTGTGTTTCCGGCTATGCTCGTAATGACAAGGTTCAGTCACAATACCTGCTACGTAATGTGGAGATCACGTGGTACGTGAGAGATACTGCGGGCTGTGCTGTGACGTCATGTTTAGGTGGGCGTGGCCACGCTGGCACCGCGCAGTTACGTGTGTTCGCTCCTAGTGTCTAGACATGCGCATATCACCTCTTTCATTTCACGTCAGTAGACATGTACAGTTCTGAGAGTATTTCGTTCTTACGTGTTGTACATTGCTGATGACATGTCAGTCGACATATTCGCCCAGAAAAATTAACAGGTATGCCCAATTCACATTATGTATAGGCCTACAGTTCATTCTGTCTGGCGTTGTGGCTGATATTTCATTGTGTTAAAATAAATAAGGATCTACTATAAAAACTGTCAAATTTACTTAAGGTAAAAAATCACAGTAAGCCTTCAAAAGTAGAAAGTCATTTTACACAATTCAGACAACAGCAAAAACACACAACTCTCACGTTATGAAGAGGCTTCCCTTTCATCTCACTTCTGTACAGCTATATGCTCTGTGTTCGCTCCCCTGCATACAGCTTACACTGTTGCTGAGTCCTGTTAAGTGCGTTCAACACTTTCTATTTCAGTACCTTATACACCGATGAACAATGCACAATACTGACGAGGTAACAAGATTTTGTATTTATCGCTTACTATAACTTACCGGGGATTCGAACCCGCACAAAGATATCCAGAAGCGCCTAGCCATTTGTAGTAGGGCTGATCAAGGTAAAACGTCATTAATCTACCTCCTTTTTGCTACACACTAGTATACAGTTTAGTCTCTCCTTATAACTCAACCAAGAAATTCCACAAACTCTGTTGCTCACATTCACAACAGGGGGAAAAAATAGTTAAAATTTGCTAGTCTGCCATGCATGTTTAAATGGTTCGTTTTGGTTTGTTTGCTCCAGAGCCGTTTACGACGTTCGCATGTTCCCTAAATACTTTTACAGAAATATGTTTGAGGAACGTAGTGAACAGACGGCAAGCTGCGAGTTTTACTTTTATTCCGACAATTTAATAATAAACATTACAAGAAATCGTGGTCTTCTAATGGTAAAATCAGGTGAATAATGCATTTTAGAATCGTCTGCGAGTACAAATTCTCTCCTTACTTAATTGTCAAGTGAAACCTATGATAAGGCAGCCTAGTAATGAGATATGAAACTTAAGGAAGGAATAACTTGGTAGTTCAATGATCGACGTGTATTAATTAGAATTCCAGCGGGTTCAACGACCTACAGGCTGGACTGCATAGTCCCCAACTATTGTAGGGAGCTGAGGAGAAGGCAAGGCAGAACGGCAGGGTGGTGGTCGGGGCCACGTAGCGCTACGCTTGTCCCCACTACCAGCCGCATTCCTGAGTCTTGCCTTCTCCTCAGCTCAGCACTGTATTTGTACAGCACATTGTCTGCTGCTCCAGTGAGTGAGTATTTAAACATTTGACGATGTGGCGCGGGAGTCCCTGAGTTCTTTTATGCATGTCGGCCATTAGTTCGGAGTCCTCAAGGACACATTTAATAAACAATGACCCTATCGAAAAAATTTCCAACATATACATGAATTAGAAATCTAACCTCTCCTCAGTTAAATCCGCGACGTTTCCGGGACTCTAGTTAAAATCCGTTGTCCTGTGCATACTCAAGCCCGTCCATTCGCTCATCGTCTGTTGTTCCAGTGAATAACAGCTGATTGACTAATGGTCGGGGCTTGTGTATAAATACGACAATGGATTCTAACACTCATGTCGCAGAACTCGCGAAAATGTTCCTTTCGCCAGACAATAAGCAACCGAACAGTCCCTGATTACCTCCTGGTGTAGGCGTTGCAGAGTCCCTACATAGTAGAAACCTGAGCAAGCAGCTGACAGACGTACATTCTGAGGACAGCTGGGTGTGTTCTAGTCTGAGAAGACACACTGAGGCTGGAAACCAAGGTACACATTGACCGGAGGGTAGTATCTGCGAGTGTAGAAGAGGAAAACAAGGAAAATACGAAAACACGCTTTGGTTTTAGTCGGTTTTCTCACTACAAATGTAAGTGACCAAAGGGTCTTAATACAGAAATGTATTCGCGAAGGATGTTACTAGGTTATTAAAAGTAAATTACTTGTTTAATTTAAGACTATGTATTATAAACAAATGGCGTTATACTACAGTACTTAGCTGAAATCTTAAAATCGTATTGAAATTCCATTATGAAAACTTTGATTCTAGTAAGAAAGTAACTAGTTTTGTTGCTTGGAAAAATTCTTATTGTAAAAGGTACACTATTCCTTGAGAAATAAGACTAAATAAAGGGTTTTGGAATTGTGTTAAATTGTTAAAAAAAAAAAAAGAGGCTTCTTAACCATCCAACATGATGCAATGATGCAGGTTAAGGGTGTGTCAGTGGGAAAAAACATAATTTTATGTTTGTATGAAATATTATCAGTTCTGTACACTTTACTTGGGAGTACTTTTCCTTCTCAAGAAAAAAGTTACCTCAACCAGTTTTCCCATTATGGCATTTCAAAGTCTACATTTGCACGTTTTTAGTATTTATAAGCCGTAAAAACCAATGAACATAAATAAATTATTTAAAAATCCACACAGAAACTACATACCACAGGCTACTTCTTCACATGTTTTAAAATCCATTACAAAATATTTTTGTGTTTTTTTTAAATCGACAAAATATGGAAAAAAATTCAGAATTTCAGAAATATGTTAAATACAAAATCATCTCGTCATGTATTTTACAACAAGTCAAGCAGTAGTAGCCAGTGACATGTAGGGTTAGTGCGAATATTTCACTTTATTTATGTTCACTGGCTTATGCGGTTTATATAAACTAAAAATGTGCAAACTTTGACTTTGAAATGCCACTATGGGAAAACTGGTTAAGGTAATTTTTTTCGTTAGAGGGAAATGTAGTCCCAAGTAACGTCTGCTAATCTAACACTATTTCATACAAATATAAAATTACGATTATTCCTACTTTGACACCCTTGAAGCAGCATGGCGAACATTTGCTCAGCGGGAAGTGTGGCCTGAGGGTGGAGTTAAGTTCTCTGACTGACTGTAGATATTGCATGTGTCTCTGAGGTGTAACTGCGCCACAGCGGTTATGTTAACCTAGGTGAGCGAGTTACATACTTCATGTTTAGACAACTGAGAAGTTTGCATGTCCGCTGACGTGTAATCTCACAGATAATCTGTGTGTTATTGCAGACATCTGCTTGTTATAAGCTCGCTGACACTGTCACATCACATTATTGAACCCGCATTGATCCGTTTCTTGACTATTTGCTTTCTTCTCTCTAGTGTGTATCAGATAAGTAGGGTCAGAGGTTAGCATGTTCAATGACCTTCATGCTAGAATCCACTGCCCTATGCATGCTCAAGCGCCGTACATTAGTACATTGGCTGTTGTTGCACTGAGTAGCAGTTAATAGACACATGGTCTGGGCTTGAATATACACAGGAGTACGGATTCCAACGTTAAGATCATTGTATTCGGGAATTATTTTTTTGACTAATTTGTAGTGATGGCGGTAATGTGCGAAAATATTTTGTGCCAACATACATTTGAAAACGTTGTTGTTAAACTGCACTACATATAATTGGATGATGTACGTCTAACACAACGTATTTGTAGGGCCCGGTAATTTTCGCGAAAAGATTTTTGCCCCACTTTGTTTCAGTGTCTTACGTGCACACCTGCAGCTAAACTTCATGATTATTGGCAGAGTGTTTATGTGAAGAGTTGTTATTCATTTGACTGTGCCAATCAGTACATGGCTAATTGTGACACAACATGTCTGTGATTTGCGGGTTTAACCTCCAGAGGATGTATGTTAAGGCATCCAATCACTGACTACAAAGCCGAGCTGCAGGTGCGCACGTAAGCCACTGAAACAAAGTGCTGCAAAAATCTTTTCGCGAAAACTACCGAGCCCTACGTATTTGTCTGCAGACCAACAACAGACATCAAATATTATAATAGCGGGATTCTTATTGGCTGGGAGAAATAGGGCAACAGCTCCACGAAGTAGATAAAGCCAGTGATAATGTAATAAGCTGAACGTGTGTTGAAACACAGCAGACAGTTAAGTTCTCCCGCGATAAACCATAACCTCTACTAGTTAGTTCAGGTGAAGTTACGAAGCCGACCTACGTAGCGTAGTCGGTTGGACGCCGGTCTGCCGTGCAAGAGGTCCTGGGTTCGAATCTTGGCTCGGGTATGGATGTTGTGTCGTCCCATACCCTCACTTCACTCGCATTGGCTATTAACACCTCGTTGTTACAGGGCCGTTAAACTATCTCACCGAACCTCAACAACTGCGAAAGGGAGAGGAAATTGCGGTTCTTTGAATTCCAGCTTGTGCCAAAAAGAAAGACGAATATTTCTGTCACTAATCGAAGCTTCTAGGCGCAATTCACTGAATTTGACGTAGTCGGCTGGTTTCTTGTGACATTCCGCTGTGACGCTATCGTTCTATGACGTAATAATATCGACAAATATATACTGCATGTTCATAAGGTTGATTAAATGCGTTGCAACGAAATTTTTCTACTTAAAAATTAGCGTGGATATGTCCAGTGTGGTTATTTTCCCATTCCTGTAAAAAGTATGTGAATAATAGTTAAAATACGGAAAATGCGTTCCGTCACGAAAACAATTTGTAAAGGAAATATAAAAATATAGCAGAGGTGTTAAATGCCAGGCACAACGGTTGGCGGCCTGAGTATAAGAGTGGTATAAGTGGTAGCAGCACAAGGCTGGCGGCAAGGTGCACGCACTGAGATAAGTAAGAAACAGTTGTTGATGTTCTCAGCCTGCACAACAAGAGTATGACGAGGCTCCCACGACGTCAAGGACGACGTCCGGCCAAACTTTCCGCTCCGCTGCACTGCCCACCTCGACCACATGACCTCTATGCTCCTACCTACATCCAACAACTACATGCGCTTTACATTGGTACTTGCTGTTATCATACTATGGCTCGTTTCAAATATTATCATTGGCATATTTTATATTGTACTCTTGTCACAACTTTTATTACTATAGACTTTAATATATACTCACATATTAAAAAAATGTAATGAAGTCTTCAGGTCTCTAAAGTCCAAGCGTGTTAAATGCACAACACATTTGTATTAAAGATCGCCGGAAAGAAAAAATTCATAATGTTATATTTGGCCCAAACATTGTTCACCCTCTCGACAAATTTAAATGTCGCTTCCCGTAAGTAAACATTATATTTATTAGCCTACATATTTTACGTTTAAGCACATATTACAGTAGTAATTTTACTGTTTAATATTCGTAAAAATGGAAAAAGGCTCGATTATTTTATAGAATAATATTTACACAAGTGTAAGAAAGGAGATATTTAAGGAAAATTATCTAACAGCACAGAAGAAAATGTAAATATTCCTTAAATTGTACAACGTTCGGCAGTTTTATTATATTACGAATTAATTTAGACCAATATCAAAACTTTTCTCTGTGAAATCACACAAAATGCTACACTCTTTGATTTAATTGCACTGCAAAATATGTCGCTTAAGCCATGTGATTAAAACATAATTATTTAAGTTTGTTTGTCGAAACAACATCACCTACTGTTCTCAGATTGAAAATCGGTTCAGTCATTCTAGAGTAAATCAATTAATTACGTCAACTAAATTTGATGTTGCCTCGTGGTGGCGGTATCCACATTTGTTAATAGGATATGCAACCTTATGATAGTTTGTACAATGTTTGCGAATAGGGAACCGTACATTTGCGACATTTTCATGCTCTGAAACGTGGGAAATGATATCTAAAAAAAAAACTATTTGAAGTTTGTGACATTCGTTGTCAGTGTTCGATACACACACAAAATTGCAGTTTTCCCTTAACATACTTAATAAACGATGATAGTTAATTAATTAAGTTGACGTAATTACAGTATAAGTAGTTAAGTAAGTGTGAGTTACAAGAGTAGATGTGTGTGACAGCTGCCTGAAGATAGAGGTATAGGTATAGAAGGTGAAGACTATACTTGCCATGATGTCAGGTGGAGGTTTGGCAACACTGTATACGCTAGAGTATCTCACACCTCTGTATTACTCTCGCCACTCCACTCTTTCTATCAACAACGCCTCATCTACCATATTGTATCGAAGAACGTCCATATGATCGATGATTACAGCATATGTTCGTATACAGTTCAATAATTGATACCGGCCAGCATGTAATAAAGCAGCCCTAACTTTCATGTTAAACAACGCGGATATTATTTTCACTCAAGACACCCGAACTGCGAACTTAAAGAGCTTTTTAATCAGTGAAACACTGTCAACAATAACGTCATGAAGTGTGTTCGGCTGAGTATAGACAAGTGGATTCTAGCCTATTACAACATTTGCAAGTATCTGCGTATATTGCCTGCACAGTGTAAGCCAGTAGTGAGAAGACGTGCAGTGAGCCTAACTGATCCTGACTATGTGTTGGCTGCTAGAGAGATGTATACCGCAACACTTGCCGTAAGCGCACATTTTTTATACAAGTTGGACTCTTGAAGTCTTGTTTCGTAAGAACACATGATCGTACATTTCCTTTGCTGGTTACGTCATCGTACCAAGCGCTAGACAACACGATTACTAACACAGCGGCTATTCAAGTACATTTTCATTATTGATTTGATTTACACTCCAAAATATATAATATTTTAAGTAGCTTGCGTAAAGAATATTTCGGCACCCTAACAGAAATTATGCGTAATTTACTTATATTACTATGCGACAGAAATCGGATTAGCAGTTGCGGCTGGTGAAAAATCACCGAAACTGAGAAATATTTGTTTGCACGGTGGCAACACTACTGGTCGTAGTTTAATGTGTGTTCTACACTTGATAACGTCTTACTTCTCAGAGCATGACGAAACCACGGTAGTGGTCCGCGGAACCGTCAGTCTTCATGACTTCACATGCTCTTAGTTTATTTTGATTTAAAATATTTTAAGTAGAGTGAAAGTAGTTATGTCTATTGATGTGAATTTTCTCTTATTGAGATGTGTTTATTCAGCGAAAACTTGTTCTTCCTTCATGTACACACTCATACAGACACACATACACATACGTGTACGTATATATATATATGTATAAAGGCTTGCATCCTTCCTCGGTCTGAGCGAAGAATGCATTTGGTAAGGGATTTGTCATCGCGGAAAACTATTAGGAATCATAACTTTAGCACAGTAAAGTCGCATTTTAACTATTCAAAAAGCGAACCCTCTAACAACTCAAGTACGGACTGATATAACTAGCAACCATGTAGACACGTCAATATTCTTGTTTCAGTTTGGACTCTGTCCAGGGAGGCATTCGTAAAATTTTTAAATTCTTAGGGGTGTAATATTTCCCCTTCCCGGTACTGCATGGCGAGTTCTCAGCATCAATATCTTCGTGATGCATTACTTTATTACTGCTTTCTATGTCTATATGTCTACAGTCGGTTACTGATTATGTCGTAGTCACATGAAGTAGTGAGAATTAAGTAATTTTCATCATACAACTCTACAGTACGGAAAAAGAATGACAGTATAAATACCAAAACGATTGTATGATGCTACAATATTAGTCAGCATTACTTGTTAACATAAAAACTACATCACAATAAATAAATATCCTCATATTTAATATCATCTTAATTCAAGTTCAGGAACACAGGCGTAACACATATAACGATAGAAAACTTTTCAAAAGAAATTTCCACTGACATACACGTGTTAAGAAGTGGATGCATGGGCGTGTGGTACATAGGCAGAGTTAGAGCTTGTTACTGTACTATTTTTAAAATAATAAACATGTTCGCCTCGTCAGTCAACAAGCACATAATTTCAGTAGGTATACCTAGAATACGCTGTGAAACGACTACAGAGGGTAAGTGTAGGACCAGGCTGTAACGACGGGCCGTGTGGCGCGGCCTATACAGGAATGTTCTTATCTCTGATGTCTTGTTGATGCAGTATTTAGCATATCTCGCCACACTGATAACGTGACTGGCTACCTGCGAGCACCTCTACCTGCTCAAGTATTACAATGAAAATTATATCAGTTCGTATTCAAATAACACTTGTTCCTAACTTCCTTGCTCTTGAGTCAGTTTAATAGAACTCAAACATTGAACTGTACACATTTTCAAGACGCATTGACAAGTTAACAATTTATTTGTGGTACACGTGTATAATGCAATGTATTAATTATTTTTAAGAATTAAAAATACTGTTATTAAGGCAATGAATATATACGTGATTGAACAACACATTAACGTAACCGCTTAATTTATAAACAGTTAAAGTTATCACTGTCCAGATAACATTATCTTAGTGGTCAATAAACATTACAAATAAATACACATTTTCGTTAAGAGAAATAAAATGATATTACAAGACGGTGCAGCAAAATGCGAATCTTCGTTTGTAGCTTATCCTTCCAGGAAAAATGCCTGCAACAGTCGTTTCTGCCCGGCCTTCAAGAGAAAAATGACGTCACAATGAGAACGCCTGTCCTCTTCGACTAAAAGTTCAAAGGTAATAATACTGCAGCTGGGTTAAACAGCCAACGTAACACAAGTTACACAAACTTCAGGTACGGTCCTAACAATCTGGTAATGTGGAATTTTGCCTAAGAATATTAGTGCGTATGAAAAATTTTGCCGTCTTTTTGGGTATTCGTATGCAATATCATTCAAGCGAGTGTATATAAAATACTTAATACACTACAGCGACTTCTTTGTTAGATTATTTGTAGTTTTTAAAATACGTATTGATAGTTGATTTATTACGCTATAACAACGTTCACTTATTTGCAAGTAAAGTATGAACAAAGTATAAAGTGGCAGTTAAAGCCGTCCACAATCACTATTTGTAATGTTAATATTCAGGTGTAAGTTGTCAGAAGACGAGCGATATGTTTAATGACGCCAGCAACAAGTTCTATGGCCTGGGAGGAAGTGCAATGTGGTTAGCATAATTGTCAGTGGAGCGAATATTTCCGGCCTGAAATCACAGATCTGCGGTAGAAGAGGGCCTCAGCCTGCAACATCTTCCAGTCATCTCCCTACCGTCCCAGCTAGAATAGTGTTCTCTGGAAGTACAGTCCGTGTGCAATTAAGGTAGACATAGCGTGGCTGCATGTATAACACGGTACCTGACTGTACTATATGGACAGCTCGATGCAAACCATAACTATACAGATAATCAAAAAATACAATTTAAATTGAATATGTAGGCCTAAGAAAAATATATATAGTTTGTAACACTACAAAACACATTTAAAATTTACTAATAATTTATTTTTGGCAAACTTAAAGGCATATTTTAATTATGGATGCTTAAGGAACAACAACGTTTTGCTAGAAAAGATTGTCCGTCACAATTATTCCTATGCTTATACGCGTTAGTAATTCTGTAAAAATAATTTTACATCTTATTATGTAAACGTCAGTATTAGTAAAAACATTTATGGCGGAAACAGATGGATATACAATACTTAGGCTATTAATACCATCTTACTACTATACGTACACTTCCAGCATTCCCTCTTGTTTTGTTCCGATTTCTGAAAATATCGCTACTGAGTGGCATGCAAACAATGTTATAATACAATATTCCCTAGCCTGAAATATAGAACATCTGCCCTGTTGTAAATATTAAATTTAGAATTTCGCTTAGAATAATGAGTATCAAACAAAAATTAATTTCTTCGCCCGAGTAATATTTTAAAATCAACCCAAATAGCAATATCACATTAACGACAGTTGTATGCATTAAACGGTTAATTAGAATAAGTTCAGTGAGGCAATGGAACATTTTCAGTGTCAGGAAGTACGGAAATTGGAAAATTACAGGTGCTAATTGAATACTTTTTTGTAAAGTCAATTTAAATAGCAACACAGAATTTCCTATTTCTAAAAGCGTTTCAATTTTCGATCTAATGACTCGAAATTATTTTCAAGGCATGCTTCATAACACATTCTGTTCGGAGGAGAATGTACACGTACAAATTTTAGGTAATAGTGCAGTAAAGTTTAGTTTTAATTTTATTGAAAGTTACTGCACGAGCCATAACCGACTCCTCTACAACACCGCGCTACGATATGCGAACTTTGCTAACACAGGTGATGATGTCCACGTACGATATTGTTCTATACATTTCTATATATTTACAGTAGCACAACTATTATATTACACTTATGTTATACTTACTACTCGATCACCAAGTAATCTCACGTGTCCGAATATTTTCGCAATATCGTTGTAAAAACTGTTATGACGTTATGTTGTAAAACCCTTCATACCTTAGCAACGTTTTAGAGAAGAAAGTGTTTTGTGCTTCCTGTAGTTTCCCTTATATAATAACCAAGCTACCATTCAATTAAAATTTTGGTGTAGTACACATAGAACATAGAACATACATGGTTTAAAATAGCTAGAGTATTTTGTAAAGTGTCAAATAAGACGTACAAAGACAAGAAGTAGACTACGTTTAGTAGGTTCAGATATTTTTTTTCAGAAATAAAGTTCAACGCCAACATGATAACAATTATAATCGTCAGTACCACATACATAACAAATTTCCATAGGTGGCGATTATTCGCTCGCACGAAAATCTATAAGCAGTATTTGTTACGCTCCGTGACTCTAATTTTATGGTACATAATATAGCGCCAAAATAATCAGTTGAAATTGTAGGTTTTTTATGCCAATTTTCCAAAATAAAAACCAAATCTCGTAGACAATAGTTTTTGTTAACATTTCGAGGAAAAATATTTCTCTAGTATATCGTATATCTGAAGAATAATATCTGACGTCGGAATCCCTAACATTTAATTGTTGCGCAATAAATCACGTTTAACAAGTACATCATTCTGGGTAAATGTTTGCTCATAAAGTTGGCGAATATTACTAATTTATCTGGAATTGTTGTTTTGTAGTTATTTTTCATATTTACTTTCAAAACCGTGCAGACTTCAACTGGAGTTTTCAGCGTTTATTTATCTATAACAAACTATTAAGTGGTATTCCTCACGGTCGGATAGTCTGTCGTGCTTATGAACAAGGTATGTTGAGAAAGTATCACTCGACAGATGGACGTGTTAATTGCTCATAAACGTGAGTGAGGCAAGATGACAGGACGTATACGAGACTCTATCCGGTACGAGGACGTTGTGAGTTGACATTCTCAGTCGATGGCAGACAACCACAGTGACTTACTTTCGTAACATTCAACCATTAACATAACTCATTTAACTTTTGGTGTCTTAAGAACATAGACCCTACGAATTCGTGTAGTAATCACTATTACCACGAAAAATATAACTAAAATCATACATTTTTTATCTTCATTATACCAACAACTATTACGTGACATTATAACGAAATGTAGTACATTGCATGTTTAGCTGAGATTATAAACGCTTATGGGGTGAGAATATTCGTACCACAACTACGTGTCTCTGCTTAAAAAATTGCTATAGTTACCATACGCTTGTTGAGCCAGGGACAACAGTTCAGTTTGCTTATCGGTAATATTTGGACTGTAGAAGTCGCAATATGAGATGTTAATTAACCATGTTCTTTGATCTTTTTACTGCGCTGATTGTTAAATCTGCAGAATAATGGTGTCTGGGGAACAATCCAGATAGTAGCGACAAAAACTGGATTGTTGTCCCTGTTTTAAGAGAAGTGTGCTACCTATACATTTCTTTCAGTGTGATAAATCTCTACAATGTAAGCAAATATAGTGATTACGCAGTATATTAATGTGCTACAGTTGGTAGCAGTGGCGCAACTACAACATAATTTTGGGAAGTGCACGCATATTCATATTACTCTCTCTAAAAACTGAATAATTCATGAAGGATTCGGTCTCTTGAGACCACAGTCGATTATTTTGTAAGAGTCATCATGCTATGTCTGATCGGTATCTTCATTATTGAGGATGTGTATTTGAAAAAAATGCAAAACTGTCTTTTTTGGAGATCTTGTTTCACATTTCTGAAATTGGCTATGTAATCCACTTCATATTTGCGTAATTGATGTGTAAATGAACTTGTGATCTGGTTAACCTTTGTGTGAATATTTTTTTACTATACATATATATATATATATATATATATATATATATATATATATATATATATATATATATATATGTGTGTGTGTGTGTGTGTGTACATTACATTTTGTTTCTAATTTGTAAATAAATTATATATGAAAATTGACGAATTCTATAGCAAAAGTGTATGTTACTCGAAGAATGATCAATAAATTCAGTACAATACAATAGGCATACAATCCAACATTGCATGATTTTTTGGGTGGTATTTGGACGGGGAGGGGGGCCCTTAGTTGCGCCTATGGTTGGTAGTGAGGATCAAGAAGCAGGCAGACTCTAATATGTCGGCACACAGGAGCTGTGGTCTACTGGGGCGGGCTCCGAACCACGTGACAGCGGTGCTAGGCGTTAAACCGGTCGCGATGTGAGGTCGCGGGGCGAGATTGTCGTGTGCTCCAGCCGCTCTTTGTGACCGTCACAATGCCGCCACGCGACACTACCCCCCCCCCCCCCCCCCCCCCCCCCCCCCCCCATCCAGCCACCCTACACGCCGCTGGTAAACTGTATCACTGTAGCTGCCTGCATTCTGCGCTACAGTGACGCCGAGACATCAGCGAGGACTGCACGAAACATTATACTTTAATTACATGGTGTTATGCACAAGGCACCTAAGCAACTTACGTAAAGTACAGACAAAACCCAGCTCCTAATTTGTATTATACATCACAACAAGCAACCAAGGTCCAACAGAGTTAGATATTTGAAATTGAGAATGGAAAACAACTGAAATATGACATTCCAAAATTTCTTAACAAAAATTTGTTTATTATTTATTTCACGTTCTATCATTGTAAGTTACTTGATGTCCTCGGATCAAGCGCGAACATCTGCAGCCTTGTTCTACTGCCAGGGATGTGAGGCGTGCCATGTCACAACGCGATCCAATCATACAGGAGAATGATGGATACACGTGTTTATTGTATATGTTGGTCTTTAATTTATAATCGAAAACTTCCTTTCCCTATCGTTATCAGTCGCTTCATGTTGTTTTCCGCGGTTATCAGACACTCGTGACCCCAACACCCCTTCCTCTCGCAACATACTGGGCGACGCGTCGACACTGCAGTACTACACGCGCCCGTTAAATTACATGTGGCAACATCGCAAACACGACATTGCTCTGCTTGTGAAGTGCTAAACCTGATAGTTCAATACGCAGGGCCCGTTGAAAAGCTTTATTGAAAATATTGAAATTGTCAAAAAAGATACTATCTAAATTTTGTATGAAAATAAAAGATACGTGTTAACAATTTGTGTCACAGCAAAAAATAACATTCACTAAATTTTATTTTTAGTGTGTTAAGTAACTAATTAATTAATTCTTAATATCCGGAATGGATGCTTCAGGAACATAATTTTGTGAGAGAAACTTTTTTAACCTTAGTCATCCGGATAAGGCCTACGTATATATTGGAATATTAATAATTTTGTCAAAAATTATTTTGGATCGTATTACGTATACATCCATTTTAGTAAAAAAAAATTATGACGGAAATATATGCTCTTAACAATAATATAAAAAGTATTAGAAACAAAATTTCTGATATTTCCTTTAAGTAAACATATGTGAATTATTGTGCCGGATGGTTTTCTCGCCAAGTGTGGCTCGTGAAGCATCCGTAACGAAAATACGCCTTTTATTTCGCCAGAAATAAAGACCCTGTTATTTAATGTTTTCAAGTATGTTAAAATTAATATTCCAGAATTTTTTCCCGTGATTACAAATTATGAACGGTACTCTTCTTTCATAAACGCAACTTAAGTTGCATATTTTTTGACAATTGGTATAGTTTCGATAACGAGCTGTCCATATTGTGCAATCAGGTACAGTGCTTAGCGGGCAGCCATTATACGTTCCTGACTTAAGACTAGCTCATATATACATATATACATATATATATATATATATATATATATATATATATATATATATATATATATATATATATATATGTGTGTGTGTGTGTATATATATATATATATATATATATATATATATATATATATATATATATATATAAACACATAAACTGGCTAAATCAAAACAAAGTGGATTGAACTACCACACAATATAAAAAGATTCGGTACATATCCAGAAATACATTAAAATTACACGTGGTTTTATTTCTTAGTAACGGGAAAGCAGCATGGCATCCACATAACTATACGTGTGTGTGTTTGTGTCAACTTGTGTTCATCTGACAATGCACTTTTATTGATGCCGTGGTTGACCAAAATTCAATAACAAAAAAAAAAAAAAAAAACTTTAATAAGTCACGTAGGTAATTTCTTTAAAATGTAAAAAGAATAATTTGTGGACATGCCAGAAATATACAAATACGTGAGCACGTACTTACGAGCTCATCGATTACAATTGAATTCATCGTGGAAGTTAGAAGATTTTACACACAGTTCATTGACGCAAGTGTGTTTAAATTTGTCAACTAAAGTGCTGCATTCCATTTCAAGTGAAGCTGTGTATTTCATTTACTGAAGATTATATAGGCGGCTAGAATGCCTTATGTGCAACATAACGCATATTTCTTAGTTGCAGCAGTAGTGATGTTATGAAAAAATAACATTTGCCTGACACACGAACATAGGGTCTACTTCGCAAAGCCAGAGCACAGTTACCTTCCATGTCGTTATGGAACGTTTTTCCTGTACATGCTGCCATAAAACGTGACCATTTTTGAGTGCGAACATTTAATACACACCACTGATCAACTTACATAATTAATATTGAACCGTGATATGTTAAGTATAAGCCTTGTGTCCTGACTCCCCGCACACACAGTTGTCGTACCAGCCAGTCAGCGCCTTAATGCCAATCACATGTAGCGCTACTTGAAGAAGTACACTTTGTGATGTGTTCACTCCAACACGTACATCTCTCACGTCATATCACACAACAAAGATACCAGTATGTATAAGTTAGGAAATAAATTGTACATTTTTCTGGATGCGCGGCGACCCTAACGGTTACTTGTAAAATGTGTCAGTGATTGTTGTAAGCCCAGTGGTTCAGACAAATTACCGTATGACGTTATAACAACAGTCTGGTTGTGTAGAAGTATACAACAGCTTTCTGGGCACGACACGCTAACACATCCTACGAATAGCTTTGGCGTATTATTAACGAACAGTAACGAATTACTGCTCTTTCAATTTTTGTAAAAATGTTTGCTACATTTTGTTTCCTTGCCTTATGTATACATCTGCAGTTCTGCTTGTTGGTTATAGGTAGCGTGTCTAAGCCAATCAGAACAAGCATACTGCTGCACCACGTGTCTGTGTGTGGTGGGCAGAACGTCAATACCTGTGCTGAGAGTCAATACGTCCAACCACAGATCACGATGCACAGCTATTAGCGAGGTACTGACACAAAGTGGAGCACAGTTATATAAGCACAGACCAAGGGCCCTAGTGATAAGGTTAATGCAGTGTCAGGCAAGTATTTATGAGCGCGCAGTACAAGACAATACGAATACACTATACGACAACCTGCATACTACGAATATATACGCTGCATTACCAGCTGCATTTACGTAAACGCCATTTAGTCACGTGATACGTTTTTTTTACAAAATGAATATCATGTCAGCATGACAAAAATTTGGCTACTAGTGAGGACACAAGAGAATGAATGTTCTTATAGTGTTATTTGACATAATTTACTTAAAATAACAAACATTTTACACTGAATACTGGAGAATGCTGTAGGGACCATATGTTGTACGATCGTATTTATTAATTCCTAACAGCGCGTCAGACGTCACGCGATATGTGCGACGTCAATAAAACAAAATAGTTTGTCATCTAATGACAACAATTGATGTGGCAACGCGAATTCCGAATAGAAAGTATTTGTATTTTATTCTCGTTGTCGAAACGACAAAGCTGGAAAACGGAATTTTATTTTCTGTCCAAATGTTGGCTTGAATGTAAGACGATACTTGGTAAATTGCATTTATTTATTTCATGAGAGATGTTTGCTTGTTATTAGGCCTATACGTATATAGTATAAACATGTAATTGAGGTTTCATTTACACATTAGGGAATGACAGTGGGTATTTCAAACAAAATATTACAGATAAACGGGAACACAATTGACATACAACAGCCATGACTATCGTACAAGTATAGTAGCAAGGAACCATTCACATTATATATATTTTAGTATCTGTCGCGCGGCAGATGATCTAGAGTTCACAATATGGAGAATTTATGTGTCACTTCGTACCCTACGTATCGCGTCCGTCGAAGTATTTAGAAACTAGTATAATGCGAAGCGGCTATCCAGTCAACGACTCTCGCCCTGTCACTACAATGTCACTCTACAAGTCACCTTACATTGGACAACATATAGCAAGATGACGGTTACAAACGCCGTGGTAAGACACGTGTGTACTGTGTGTAGGGCCACGATTTTGTCGCGAAAAGATTTTTGCCCCACTTTGTTTCAGTGCCTTACGTACACATCTGCAATTCTATTCATGGTTATTGGCAGCGTGTATATTTGAAGAGCCGTATATCATTTGACTGAGCCAATTACAATAACGTTCCTGCAACACCACACGTCTGTAATTTGCCGGTAGATTCCCAAGGCTCGTGACAGTTAAAATATCCAATCACTGATCACGAAGCAGAACTACAAATGTGCACGTAAGGCACGGAAACAAAGTGGGGCAAAATTCTTTTCGCAAAAAACAAGGGTCTCTAATTATTGTAACTTCGTGCGTCTGTAATTTACCAAGTCAAGTGAGGGTAAAATTAGCCAATCTCAGACGACGTAGCAGAGTTGCAGATACGCACATGGCGCATTGAAACCAAATGCTGCAAAAATCTTTTTGCCATAATATCGTGGCTCTAACAATGTGTAGTAGATAACACAGACTTGAGAGCAGACAAATGATGCTCACATTGGCAGATACGTGCGACCTTGTACAGTGTTGTCTATACCGACACTCCAGTAATACGCAGTCCACCGCGCCGAGCTACCAACTGCGCAGTTGTCGCCGTCACTTGACGTTACTTCGTGAAGCGCTGTCTTCACCAGTAACTACTCACTTAGTTACAAACACGTCACACACTCTCCTACATCACTATAAACAATACGTCCAGTTTAAGGCGTCCGCCTACTGTGAGTGAGGCACGACGCCAAGGGCTATGTTGACCGGCTCATCTGGTGCGGTATCGTCTCTACCGCGAGACATTTGCAACGACGTGCAGTGGTATCGTATGTCACTCGCTTGGCTGACACTTGCAGTGGCGACCCTGTCTTATTATTGGTGGAAAGTTTGAGCAAAGTCCAATACACCTTTCTGTCGTAGTTTCACACGAATCCCGTGAGTAGTTTCTCAGATATAACAGGTAGTAAAATCTCTTTTTGATCGCCCTGATTTACGTGATGCTTTCAAACTATCTTTCCGTCGTTGTTTGAAGTGTATTTTCTTGTCGCACATTGACACAGTTGGCACATATGGAAAAATTTCGTAAGAATAACGTATTTACGAACACGCTACAACGAATTATATACGCGTGGTAGGCGAGGCCCTTAACAGGATCAGTACCTGCCATGTTGTAATAATGGAAATTCCGCTTTTAATTTGGCCAGTATATTTCCTATTGTGTTTTACACATAGACAAGGCACATGTATACAGTTGGTATTACTGACTGCTATGCTTATATTACATCAATGACCATTCACAGAAAATATCGATTTCATTCCTCAGGAAGGTTACAGGTCAAAAATTAAGAAAATTCGTGGAGACAGAACAATTGGATAATTCTTAAGTAAGTAATATCTGTGCCTAGCCAGGCGGAAAACGTAGATGAATCTGTATGTAAGGAAATTGCAGCGGAAATGGAGAATCAGAAGATGACAGATGACAGTCGATAGAGTAAAGTAAAATCTTTCAAATTGGTTTTACTATGTAACGTACGCAAAACGGTAAAAAGGTTTTGGCTAACTTATCACTAAAAATGTGTTTCCGTAACTATGCGTATTATCGTGCAGTAATTTGTCTCTTTAAAGTCAGTTCTACGTATACATAAAAACCGTTATAACAAAGTTACAGGAATGATTTTACCATGTCGGATCCCGTTTGTTAAAAAAAAAAAAAACTATGAACTATGTAGTAAACTCGGACCCTTGCCATTGTTTCACTCGTATGAATTACCTCAAGTTATTTCACATATTTCCGAATATCCACTGACCCTGTTTGGTCTGCGGAGTATCTTTGGTTTCCGCTTGTTTTTAATCAGTAGGTATAACAACTGACAAATGACACTTTTCCTTTATTCGTTCGTTAAGAATGTCGGAGTAGCCTTAATGTAAAAATATAAATGAAAATACAAATTTGCTGACATCGGTTGCAGTCAACGTACAGTAAAAATATATATTAGTTGTTACAGATATTAGAAATTAACCTATTTCTAAATATTTGACGCTTTCCTCGCTATAGCAACGGAACGATTGTTTTAATATGGAGTTCTGCGTAGTGACATGCATGCACTATATGGTCACACGTCACTGCACCACGACTAATTGGCTCGTGTACACATATAACTGAGACAGCATTAACCTAGACCTGAAGTGTCTGGTATATTTACTAGCGGTGACGACATTACTATCTCTTCTCAAACTCCATCTTCATCGTGAATGTAATGTTTACCTATTTTAAGCTTAAACATCCCTGTGATCGATGAAGGTTTTTTTGTTTGCTGTGACATCAGCTACGTGGAAACGGATGTTGATCATATAGTCGTCCTCACGCTGGTAAATACTACCTGCAAACGATCTAATAGTACTTTATCAGTAATTTGTAACTAATATACGAATGCCACATCGTCTGCCGTCTTTAGTCGAAATATCAATTACAGTCATAATATCAGCTTTTAGGTACTTAAAATGCAACTCATGCTAATTTGCGTTAAACTACCATTCTAAACGCGGCACGCTATCTCAATAGTGAGCTGCAAAATTGAGTTATGAAATTATTGAATGTGACACAACATATCATTTAATGTTTATCCGTTTTTCGTTGTACATTATCTATTAAAAACCTCCTCCTGGGTTTAAAACATTCTAGTCTACATACAAGATGAGATATCTCAGCGAATTTCTACAAACAGAGATGGGAAGAACTGTAGTGTATTCTCGGAAATTTTTTATCCGTCATCGAATGTCACGGACTTACGAATGACTGATCGTCAGACAATCATAGATCGGCGATTCTCGAACATCCTCACAGAACTGACAGCGACAATCTCCAACTACTGGACGTCTCGGATGAGTCTGTCAGTTAGCAGAATATTATTTGTGGGCAGCCGTATACTTTGTAGAAAATGTCCCAGTTCTCATTTTTATTTATATGCCTGTCAAAATAAAGCGTGTTCCAACTGTACATGCGTTAGTATTTTACCCTTGATATTTTTAACAGAAAACGTACTTTATGGCAAAATGTATTAAATATTATTCTCCTTCGGTCACCACGGAAAATATTACTGTGATTTGACATATATACACAGGCACGATATTTAATACGCCACTCAATCGTTCATTACTGTACTAAATAAAGTATACAAATATATTTTCCATTATAGTTTATCAATAGCTTAGAGCAACCGCCAAAACTAATGACGTCATCAGTAAGAACTAATAATTTAAATAACTTGCATATGTCAACTTGCTTATGACATTCAATACGCAGTTAATATCGTGTCGACTAGGACATTGTAGTTTCATAACTATCTTGCACATTACTCGCGTGTAGAATGATATAAACGTATTCGAAAACACTCTAAATTGAACCATGCTCTTGTGGAAACGTGATTGTAGATAGCGCGTCAAAGACCAATTACTGCATGACATCAGAGTAGCGACATGTTTGAACTATTGTTGGATTCAAGGAGTTCAGCGTAGTTGACGAATGAAGACATACCAACTTCAACAAGCACAGGTGAATATTCGACTAACACAACTTATATAGTAGTCTATGCTGTATTATCTCAGACTAGAGAAGTTCTAATCAACTGAACTTGCGTAGTGGAGAAACGAGGTGTAGACTACAGAGGTGGCGTGCGTTGAACTTTAAACTGGCTTGCGTTAACAAGTAAAGTCGTGAGGAACGTCACCTGAAGCAAATATAAACAACTATGGCGATGACTAACAATCGTACGTATTACAGCATCACTACACATCGTGTCTTGTGAGCATTGTCGCGTTGATTGCTGTGGCCAGCGTCAGTCGCTAACAATCACACAATTAACACGTATATTTGTTAACTACGGCTCTTTATTAACTCGGTGGAAATAACTGCCTTCTTCCCCTCGAGCTGATACAATGAATGCGCTATGTTAACAAGTTGTTGCAACATGCTGTCCCAGTGATGTTATAACAGGAACGTACTTCACTAGTAACTGCAGCAAACTAGGGAATACCAGCTATATAGTTTCTGTAGGGTTATATACGTCAATTATTTTTTTTTTCAAGCAAATATCATCGTGATTTACTTAATGACATCCTCCTCTGTGTCTACAGGTTTTTGTAATTATATTTTTCCCTTAATTTAAAAAAGAGCATATATCAGAAATCTGTTTAGCAGTTTTATTTAAAACTCATTTTGCACTGGTAGAATAATTTTTTCAAGATATGTAATTGTATAATTTACTCTAATGACTATCATAAGAAATAATTTTTTAATGCGTCTATTAACTAACTGTCTTTGAAATTAGTCAAACATGGTTAAAACCATCTCAGACAAAACTTCCAAACATATTTTTGATATCCGCTTTCGTTTAGGGTTTCAACAATAACGTCCGCGGGAACAACAGGAACAGGAAGCATGGATATAAAAGTGCAGCCTACCTCGAAGTTATGGCGCGAACAAAGATATATATAATTATATGTGTTCAATTGTATTCGGTGTGCCTTGGTGCCTATCCAACCTACTTATATATGACAACACTGACTTTTTATTCATGTCTGTGATGCTCGCATCGCTACAGGATCTTTATGGCATTTTAAATACACTGAAAACTATCAGTATTTTCATTAGAAAAGAAACATTCGAAAACACAATCTTTTAAAATTTATCTACAGTTTTATTCTTATAGTAATATTCTTCTCTCCTCGAAGCAAAAAAAAATTTGCTATTTTTCAAAAGCAATATTATTAAAATGCCTGAGCAACAACGAATATAACAGAACTTGTAAATATATTTCCTTGGTTACGTCACAACACTCAGGTAGGCGGGACCCTGAAATACAAACCCAAGCAAACAATTTTGCGAAACGCAGGAGCTGCAATTATTAGTAGCGCTTAATACTAAAACATATTTATAATAAAATAATTTTTTTAACTTATATGCCCTGTAGGAGGGCTTCTATTTCTATTAAATCCCGATGATGTAATGCAGGTGCTGTTTAATTAAAGGCCAACGAGACGAACCTCCCTGTCGGAAATACATCTAAGGATCTTACGCTCACTCACTTTCTTAGAGTAAAGAGCAGTCTGAAAGTAGTTGTAATAACGTCATTGCCATAATGCGCGGATAAACGCGTTTTTTGAGACGTTTCACAGTACATTTCTAAAACCGCCCAACACGTAAGCAATCGAATCTGACATTTTACAAATGCACTAAGTCCAAATTTCAAGAAAGTTCGTTTTTAATGGGAGTGTAGATTTTTTTTTTGTTCGTAGACTGACTGAAGTTTAAAGGAACTTAGTCGTTTCCTTCTGTACATAAACAAACCGTATGTTTTTTTTGTAAACTCGGCTAAGAAAACATAGTCCCTGGATTGAATTTATTTTGCACACTTATGATTTTTGTACATAGCACATTTTAACAATGATTGGTTCAAATCATAATAGAGATATTCTAGTTTACTAAATGTAGTTAGTAATGTTTATGGAAACATGATAAAAATAACTCTAACGGAACTATGCGTGTGAGATTCAGACAGTTTTATCGACAACAAATGATGTATTAGCTATTCAGTATAAAATAATCACATATATTGAAAACATGTAGAAACAACACGTAGGCTTGTTTGCTAAAGATCTCGACAATCAACGGTGGTCAGGTAAGAAGCTTGATCGATTCTCAGGACGCAATGCTAGAAATATTCTGTTATCACGAGCTGGAGTTCTGGTTTATATAAAGTGTGGTTTGCCTAGTTCCTAAAAAACTCGGTCGGAGGCAACGAAGCAAGGAACATACCTCGCGATTCTCAACTTAATCTAGAGTAATCAGATATAATCATAGGAAGCATAACTCAACATTAAATTCGCCTCAGTTAAGGCCTCTGCAGACGCGGAGATTAAATGACGATAAAACGAATTATTAAATTGATCAGGTTTAAAGATAGTAAATAAAACCTAAAACATTCAACTTGAAAGTTCTTAATACCGCTGCAATATTGACGAACCTTGCTAGTTTTTACGTTGTAGTACATACAGTAAATATGTTGAAATTCATAAAAAAAAACTTATTCCTTCACATCGCAGTGTTAAGGTTCGTCCACAATCGACATTGTTTAGTTAACATACAAGTTGTCCGTACACAACATCTATAAGTGTATCCTAGATAGGACTGCGAAACAAATTCTTGATTGATAAATCAGAAAATGTCATTCGAAAAAGAGTTTTTTTGGCGCCAACAGCTCTTACAGCGTCTGATGTTCTTATTAGCGTAAAATACGCTATACCAAGCAAGCTACGTAAATGATGCCAATTAGTTGAGAACACCACAATTTGTATTACATATATATTCACTTGTCTATGCAAAGATTTGTATTTGCACCGTGTAGATTGTGAACGGGGCTTGACACAAGGTAAGACATGACGACCACACAGGTAAGTTCTGGGACTGCAAGTATAGAGGTACAACCTTCTATGAGCAATGCCTGAGGCGCGATGTTGCCAGACTGACGAGCGTACAGTATGCGAGAGTGTATCCCGGATGTGGAGGTGCTGACAACAGCACGGCTGGACTAAAGCGAGGTGAAGATGGCAGTTGAGCTGTGCAAGACGAGAACTAGAGGGCGGTGCCTCAGCAGGATGAGAGTCGTGCATGGCTACAATCTTCTCTTAGCGGCCAGAGATGACAATTAGCCTACGTATAGTTTACAGCAGAGAATAAGTATGCTTGTTAGGAGTATGTGTGCACTTTGAACATGTCCTTTTGTTTTGTATTTGTCTGTTGTTAGGTGGCTCACAATAAACTTAGCACTTTTGAACAACATCTTGTCTAGAATAACAATTTAAAATATATAATTTATTTTGGTCTCAGATATCAACTGTTGAGTGTGGCACAACCTATGCACATAGATTGCTAGTTGGGTTTCTGTTTATATTATAAAGTAGAAGAAAACTACAAACAATCTGAAAATAAAAAAAGTAACTGGAGCTTTAAGAGTGCTCGCTTTATCTTGAACAACTTACACACGAGGAGCGAGAAGAGTGACGTGGCCATTACGAACTTCTGTCAAATAGACATTTAATTTGTTATTGCAAATTGTCAATATAATAACTTTTTGTTGTTTTGCAAATCTGACACGTCTAATATCTATCGGCTGGAACAATTGGCGGGTTTACTGATGTGTAGGTTAGCCTCCGAGTATATGTGTGTACTCAAGTAGAGAACTGTTCATTGGCTGCTCTCTGACACAGTCATGCCATATGATTGGAGATGTGTTTGACTGCTGCATCTATTAATAGCTCAGTGTCTTCTGCAAGCAGTTTCATAAGACTTGGCACAGATACGAAACTGACACAACTAACAGTGGTTTCAATTATACCTTGTACCAAAATGAAAATGCGCATTTTCCATGTCTCTACACTGTACAAGCCTGTACACATCAAATAAAATGGACGAAATAAACTGAACTGAAACTCTAGCCACGATGTTCAACATAATATACTACAATTCGCACCCCACCTTTTATATATAGGCACCTCATATCTATCAGTTTTTAATATTCCATGAATACATTTCAAAGGCTACATTTCAACTCACTGTACCTCTTGTACTATGTACAACTGAAGCGCTGGATAATTTGAAGACGATACAGGCGATATTATTGGCATGCTAAACGCCTCTTTAACTTTTTTCGTCTTTATTGTGAAAACCCTAGCCCAGATTAAAATAATCGCATCGAAATAGTTTTCATTTAAAAAAATTACAAATTTCGCAAACTCGTAAATATTAGGCCTACAAACTGCGCAAAGTACGATTACCTTTTAAGCAATAAAATAAGTTGAAGTATTTCTTTTGCGACCATTATATTAAAAAAATTATAAATATCTTATTACTGCGCAGTTTTTGGATTAGGTTTCTTTGCAACAGTTGAGTGGAGCTAGTTCACACAGAACATCGCAAGAAAAGTTAGTAAGTGGGAAACATGAACAGTTGGTCGCAAGCTGCAGTAGTATCAGTACACTGTATGTTTCTTGATAAGCAGTTACAGGAAAGTGTTCACATCACACCTGTACAGACTGGCGACAACAGTGTATATTTCGCGTGTAGTATACGACGTTTCGTTTTAATTGACCACGTTTCAAATCATACATTGCATTCTTTCCAGATAATGTATAGTTTCCTACCACTTTGTTTCATAAACACAGCTACGTAAGTAACAACATAAGCGTATGATTTGTACTGTATTAAAAAATTAACTCAACCCCAGAAATCTCAATAAATAATATTTTTCATTAATCATTATTTTGAACAGAAAGTCTTAAATACACATTCGCGTGCCAATACAACAGTTCTACATGTTTTATGACAAACAGCCTTTAATTTCCCTGAAAGATCGGATTTCTTCTTCAGTTAGCATTTACTGTTTTACAAAAACATAGAATTCTTAAAAAAAACCTAGTCTATAAGAAATAAAAACGTATGACCTCTGCTTATACATATATAGGAATCTAAATACACTTTCAGGAAACTCATAGCTGCACAAGAGTTGCCAAATTAAAAATTTTAATCTTGGAATTGTTGGAAGGGGAAACAAATGTTGCTAAAGTCTGTCTTGTACTCGCGCGTGCGTATTAAATTATGATACTATATATAAGGGCGTATTTACTGTATTTTGCCGGATGTGACGTGGTGGGACGCGTGTGCGTTGAACCATGTGTCACAGAACTGACGCACTGCCAGGAACACGACAGTTGAACGGCGCAAGCTTGCCTACCTTGTCTAGGAACTGCTACACACACACAGTTCTTGCGCTCAACGTGTTTGCAACGAGAAAGATGGAACAATGTAGTGTCAGACATCGTTGTGCAAACATTCAAGGCTGGTTTATTTCACCTACGCCATGATCTTTCATTTATTTCAAACAATTGCAAATATCTAGAATATTTTTTAACCAAATGCTTTGAAAAAATTTGAGACTGTTTACAGCCATATGATACACAACCATGTCAAAGCATTTTTAAAAATAATTTAGCAAAACATTCTTTTGCTTCATTTTGTCTTACTTAGACCACACAACATGTAATATTTCAAGGGGAAAAAATCTAAAAATCCTTTTCGTGTATTGCAACAGAAAAATGCATAAACAATCGATAATATATAAGTGTTAGAACTGTAAGAATGCATTTTTGATGTATGTATTAATTTGCGTCAAAAATATATTTTTGGAATTACTGCAAAACTAAAGAGCGAGGCCTTAACAAATGTCGCTCAGACGAGGAGTAACGCTTTAAGAAGTATTTGTAAATTTAGCACGCCGATGTACAAGAGTGTTTAGAAAGTAGTCTACATGGTAAAATTGTTTCCCGTACACCAATACAAACATTCATACATATTTTAAGGAAACAGTCAAAATATATATTGACGTTAGCGTACTTGTATATAGAACCAGTACTAAGGGTTCAATGCTGTGTATGTGTTTACAACAATATGTTTAGGAAGTTTTTTACAGCGAATGTCCACCGTGTTAGTCATACCTACCACACACTGTGTAATGTGTCAGTTACTAACACAAACACTCATAGACCTACGTCAAACAAACTCGCCATAACAGCTGGGCTGTTAGCACTACGAGCACAGTATCTCACATGTCTACAAGTTATCCAGAGAAGATCTGACCTCAACATCTATCAAGAGATTGCCGACAACACTTACACGCGACAATAACGACCTGGGTTCGACGCACTGTCAGATACGTCATCATGTCACACACACTGCGATAGTAATATCAGAACACGTCATTTTGCTCCATGCTCGACTGAATAAAGGCGTAGCATTATATCGGACTGAAGTGTCTGTTAACAGCTTGAACCCGAGCTTCTGCATTTTTGAAGAAAATTATTTTTTAAATCATAGACGGTAACCGATAAAACCTGACGTAAAATCGCTCTGTAACTGTGTTATAATTAGTTTTAACTACGTACTCTAGTTTTGTCGAGACAAAATACAGCATGAAGGTTGTTAAATATGTCATTAAACAATTTTTTCTTTTAACTCATATTTACACAATGTGTCCCGAAAAATTACATTACATAGTGAAACGACTTCGCATCAAAGTCCCACAGCAGTTGTTCACTATCGACTCGCGTCTGGGTTCCAGAAAATAATTCTCTCGAAAGTCGAGAATCTCGGACACATAGTAAACGACAGCGGTAATATAGCATGCACGATGTTACACGGGCATTGAGATGGAAGAATGCACTGCACAGGGGCTTTCAAAGTTGCCGGCATGTACGCGAACCACGTGCCAACACGCGTGGAGAGTACCCGCAACTATAAATGCTATGCATAGTCTGTCTCATGTAGAAATCCTAATTTTTGACAGTTGTGCGTGTCCCTTTCCTTTATCCATCTGTTGTCATGTAGCAGTGTTTTCCTTTGCTACAAACAATCTCAGCTGGCTTTCAAACTACGTAGAAAATCAAAATCAAAAGTGTCTTTCTGTAGAAATTTGTACACATGATAAATCTTCAGAACTGTCAAAAATGGAATTACGTGAGACAGACTATATACAGTTTTACTGACAAACAGCATAGCTTCAAACGCAGCTTGTTCCAACATCAGCCAGAAATGTATTGACATGATATTACAGCTTTCTCGCTGTTCAGTTAGCACACTTGATAGCCCTTGGTGAGTGTATTCTTCCAGCTGCACAGTTGTCATATCTATCTGTGTTCAAACTTCGTTCATGTAAGCCCTGCACTCCGGCTGGTACGCACTTGAAGCGACTGAGTAGAATGTTGGGTATGACACGTGTCAAACATGCTCGTAGAACGTAACACTGAGGCGTCACCACGGAAGTCAACATTGCAGACTATGTCGACGTGCAATCTCTGTAGATGTCGAGGTCAGAAGTCACGTGGTCAGATACTCACCCTCGCAAGTAAACTGGCCGTAGTGTTTGCCTGAACTCTTGTCACCGCACACGACACACTCGATGTTCTGGCCGTTCTTGGCGTCGCCCGACTGCGACAGTGCGCCGGGCGTGTTGGAGCCGTCGTCCGGGGGCGGTGGCGGCGGCTGCGGGGGCGGCGGGCCGGGTCCCAGGGCCACGGGGCCTAGCGGGCCATCTCGCCAGTGATGGCCCCCCGGGTGAGGCCCGGAGAGGGCCATGTGGGCTCGCGAGAAGCCCAGCTCGAGGGCGCCCGGAGGCGGACAAAGCGCTGGGCCGGCCAGCGCGGGGCCGTGAGGCAGAATACTGGAGGCTTCAAGGGCCGACACCTCACATCACCTGCTACTCTCCATCCGTCACTCTCACAGCTCCACACTCTCTTCACTCGCTCACTATGACCGCGCGGTCGTGACCCTCGTCTTCGAGCAGCCGGACCTGCACTGACACACACTGGCGCGCGCTGAACTCTTGACCCCCCTCTCCGCCCGTCACCATGGCAACGCTGCCCTCCTGAGCCCCCAGAGGCCACGGCTGTGATTGGCCCGGCCGACCCGCCGCCACCGACCCCGCTTTTCACCCGGCCTTTAAGTTCGCGACCGCCGCCTTTCCTTCCCCTCCGCGCCGTCACCCCTCTCTCCCTCCCCCTCCCCCACCCGTACAGTCAACAGCTGACCTCGAACTACACCCCACACTCGACCAAACTGTTCAAACTTAGTTCACTTATACCTGGCTTACTTATTATACAATTTAAAATATCAGTTTCAAGTATAAAAGTTACATATAAATTCTATAACACACGTCTTTGTTATAACACATAAGTGAGTCGTTAAGACTCAGCATAACTATCGTAATTCCGTACTGAAATCAGTCTAGCCTATTTATTTCAATACTTAGCACATATTGTTTGATCGGGCCTAGTGTTTTTAAGCATAATTTCTTAAATGATTTCTTTGAATTTGATAAAAGTACCAAAAAAATCTAACGAAAAGTTTCGTTCAGCCGTCGAAGCTGCCTTGTTAAAAAGATAAATGTTATAATAGTTAGCCTATAATTATTATTACTAGGCTATTATACTTCGTGTGTTGGAGATAATTTAACATAGGCTACTGTTTTAGGCGACGAAAGAAAAATTTCTTATTGGAACAATCACTAAACAAAAGTTACCACTTAAACCAATGTAACGGTTTTATTATTATTATTTTTTTGCTTCATAACACAAGGAGTAAGTATCTTTTCTTTGTAACATTTACAGATGGTGGTATATCGCAAAAATGTTTTGTGCCAACATACCCATGGAATCAATGTAGTTTATTGCAACACGTATGATTGGTTGATGTACGCCTGTCACAACGTAGTTGTCTACACACTAATAACAGGCATCAAATATTACAATAGCGGGATTCTTATTGGCTAATTCAAAGTAACAGCTACAAGTACAAGCTAAAGCCAGTCATTTTCTGGTAAGCTGAACGTACGTTGAAACCCAGTAAACATTCAAGTTTTCCGCGATAAATCATCATCTTTAAACATAAAATTTTTGTTGAATAAATATTATACTCAGTGTTACTTAAAATTAATAGCATTGAGAACCAGACGATGTGTTAGGCGTAGGTACAGTTTGTATGGCAGTGTCAACTGCAATATGACATGGAACGAAACTATATCTGAGCTTACATTTTATGAAGCAATTGCTGTCTAGCAGCCCAAGATTTAAGTTAGGCCTTATGCTAAAACGAAATATTATATTAAAAAATAACTTATCCAGAAAAACGAAAAATTACATTCCACCTTACTTTATTTGAGTAAATACAGCGCACGGCGATTTCAAATTATATCACACAGATTAGAGATCAAGATCTCCAGGTTTTCCACTTGTCCTTTTTTCCCTATATTTCCATTCTTATTTCATAATGTTTCCTATAGTGGTCTACATTCCTGATATTTTTAGTTATCCTATATTCTCTTCATGAGATCCCAGTAAAGTGAACCTGAGGGATATGTGACATGCTCCAGCTTGTTGTAACACAAGCCTTTATAGCATTTTTTGCGAGTATCTTCAAGATTGTAAATACAATTCCTTCAGCAGAAATTGATGTTGGCAGTGTCACATGAAAGAAGCCACGATACTTGAATAAAAGGGGGGGGGAAGCTTTTCTCCCTTGAAGCTGAACATGCACCTCGCCTACACTACAGCGAACAGCCTACACTATAAACATGAATTAGAGATTATTCACTGATTCACGCTGATGTATGGAGCTGTTTCAACAATTTGAATAAGTGAATATAATCATTGCTTTAGTTAGTGAATATTCACTGATTTCCTTTAGGCTAAGAGTGCCAACATCTCACAAGTGAATCAGTGAATATACGCCGTTTGTTCCAGTTAGTTTCAAAGAACAGTTTTCACTTATTGAATCCGTGAAAAATGATTGGAAAATCTGTGGACATTCACTTATTAACTTGTGGAACGTTGGCACTCTTCATTGGAACCAGTAAATAGTCACCGATTTCACAGTGGTTTCCCACTGATTTAATTTGTTTAAACTGCTCCATCCATCGGCGTGTGACGTGTTTTAACAATCACGTTATCGTAAATAATGTCAACAATATGTAGCACTTGCAACTTTAATGTGGAAGTATGTTTCATGCAGTGAACGCTGAACAGGGAGAGGGCCTCTACTGAGCTGGCCACCTCGCTCCCCGGACTTGACGTTGCCTTACTTCTTTCTGTGAGGTTATGAAACAATACTCGTATACGATGTCAACTACACGATAGTTGAACTTCACGTCAGCATCACCGAAGTGTGCGCGACCATTCGTAACACATCTTCCACCTGGTCAGACAATTAATAGTGCTTCGCTGCAGTTTGTGTATCGAAGTTAGTTGTACTATAGTCACTTTCAGCAGTTATTGTATTCCACACCTATAGATGCTATGCAATGCCATAATTGCCTCACTAAGCTCCACAATCTCTACTCCAAACTGGAAGCAGCGAATATTCACTGCTTTCCAGTAACTCAGCACTGATTCAATTTGTTGAAACTGCTCCATTGGAAATGTGTCGAAAAGTACAGACTGACTCAGCTAAATAATAAACTCGTTCACTAATTAAAAAAAATATGACATTTTTTATTTGCTTAGATGTACGGAAATTTGCTAAACTTTACATTAAACGTAACTATGTATTTTTCTTTAAATTTAGCCATAAGTTCAATAAAAGCATGCGCACAACACATATTTCACGAATAGCCGATGATATTCGAACTCGCGACCTTTAGCATACCTTTCTATCATAAGCCACTAACCCACTGTGAACTACTAGAGTTGCTGTTGAGGAAAATAATTATTGTTTCTTACTAGTGAACTGTGTGGAGTTTGTACACAGTTTCCACAACAATAAGCTGTTTGTAGTAAAGTGTTTATTTTCATAGCAGTGTCACTCCTGAGTGGGCAACAGAGCGAAACTGAATATTACAACGACTTATCTAAGTACAACAACAGGATAATAAAAGTACTTATTACCGAACACTAAAAATATTAATGTCCGTCTAAGGATAACTTATCGGAACACACAATTAACGTTCAAAAATAAGGAGCATGCTTGTTTTAGAGACAATGGTACACTATTCATTTAGTACGTGTGTAAGACAACATGAAAATGGTTGATATGACAATTTTAGTCACACGTGTTAACTGTATTTTTAGATTTACAGATTGGATAGTAGAAGTTGTACTGATTGAACAGAGAATTAAACAAACAAATTCAATCTGTTAACTGAAGCTGTTGTTTTCTCACTTTTAGACATTCATCAAACGACAGATTCGGCAGTGAAAACCTTGTAACTTATTTAAACTGTGAATATTTCACTGAGTCAAGTTAAGAGAGTTCCAGTTTGGTCACGTTAAATGCCTTTTATCTGAAGCACCGTTAGTACCCAAGCCGTCATGACGACATTGCCTGCATTCATACAGACTAGTCAAGTGTGGTTGTAGGTGTGTGATCTGTCTCCGACATAGGCTGTGTATCGACACCATCTTCGCAAACACTATCTGTTTTCTCGGCAGGTGTTCGCCGGAGACAGTTACGTCATGTCAGCATTGTTTTTTTAACGTTAACAAGCCTACACATACTTCATGTTTGACGAATCTTAACATAACTTCCGCAATCTTCTTTATTATTATAGTTAGGGATGATATTTCACCATCATCGGCTTACACGACTCAGATATCGATTGAGGACAACAGTATTCACGAATTATTTTATCTGAAATACTATCTTAATTATTTCTTTATTGAAAACCCCTTTGTGTACAAATTTTCGAGGGAACGTAAATACAGGACATAGGTCCTGTTTTATAGTTCATTTTAATGAATCATATAATTTAGCAATGGCACAAACACAACACACACACACACACATATACACGTGTTACATGTACTGTAGTCTATAACAATTTTATCTGTAATACTGCATCGTTACTTAGAAGTCCACATGATAGCAGTTTACGTTTTAGAATTTTACCAAAATGTTTCCGACTAAGTAGAAATTAGAAAGCAGTCAGGTATTCAGAACTGGTATTCTATTAAATCGAACTTACTAGAGTCTTGACGAACGCGTCTAAATGAAAACTGTTGCGTAAAACGCAGGATTATTACTGGGTAATCTTTTTATGGTAAAATCTCAAGGATTTGTAGTCAATGCATTAATTAACTGTCTCAAAGAATGTCATCAATAACGCTGCAATACTTGTGTTACAAGAGAGTGTATGAAACTTGAACATTATCATGACCTTCACTGCCAGGAAACATTTCACTTTGTCGAGCGGAGGTCAAGACACGGTGTGTTCACAGCCTGAAGTATTGAGACAGCTCTCACAAGCTCACTGATGTAAGTTACGTAACTCGGGAGAAAGCGACAATTTCCGAAAACATTGCTTGATTACAAATCTTAGCCAGTTCTTATTTTACCACTCTGTGTAAGTATAATCATTGTCACATGTTTTTGTTTATGTAGGTGTTTAAAATATTTACGTCACTTCGAGATAAGATAATTGTTCATACCTGGTTCGTAGACCAACACCTACAAGTAAAACGCTTATATAGAAGTTTGGCTCAACAAATATAGACGTAATATTGTATCTAAGATAAACTATGCTTACAGATGAAGGTTTATCGCGGGAAAACTTGACTGTTTGCTGGGTTTGAAGTCACGTGCAGTTTATCAGAACATTATTAGCTTTCGCTTGTAGGTATAGCTGTTACCCTACTTGACTTATCCAATAATAATCCCACTATTGTATTATTTGATACCTGTTCTTGGTCTGCAGAGAGCTATGTTGAGTCAGACATGCTTCACCCAAGCATATGTGTTGCAGTTAAGTCCTAACTACAGCAGTTTCAAGGGAAAGGTTGGCACAAAACATTTTCGCGATATACCATCATCTCTAACGACGGAATATGTTTTAAAAATATTTGCGGATAATAACTTAATCATGAAGTAGGTATACACATAGGCTAAACAAACATTCTGAGCATTAAACATTATGTCAGTAACTATTACGTGTTTCGCTATGTGTTGACTTTAAATATTTTCGCAACTTTCCAGTCTCTCTAATATTATATAATTCTAAATACAAAGTCGGGGGGTTGTAAAACGCAACACGTCATAATTTCAGGTCTTCTGACAATTGTATTAATATACATTGTATTGTGATAAATCTGTGGGATGAAATTACCATAATTTATATTGTACAGCGTCCAACGCTCTGGGTGTACAAAGCTTTGTCCTAAAACTGGTTGGCACCATCTCCGAGTGAAATTATTACTAACTGGACATTGTTATGCATAAACATACAACGGCCAATTTTTTAGTTAGCAGCAAAACATGATTCAAGCTTATCAGATTTGAAACTGTTCTATATAAGTATTTTAGTCCTAAAAATTCATTATGTATAACAACATTGTATGTAGGATTAAAACACTTTTAGTACGACTGTTTCACGGCTGATAAACTTCAAGCATGTTTTAATTATAAAAGAGCGGATAAATTCGAGGGGTTCACTTAACCATAGGCTAGTCTCCAAGATTATTTGTATACTCAAGCACACAGCAGCTCCTTGTTGGTTTCTGGCACCCAGTGATACCACATGATTGGGCATGTATTTAGTAGTCTTTTTATAGTTGGCCCAGCGCCCTACACAGTAAAAAAGTGTTCTTTTACACAAGGAATCTTGTAAATTAATGCCAGAAGTGAAGAGATTTTAGTCAACACTTAACATCGAGGTCTTTACCTGTGTACTACATCAAGAATGTCGCAGGTCATTCAAGATATTTGAAATTTATTTTTATGAGCAATGTGTTTTATGTGAACAAACATTTAAAAAATACTTAGTAATTTCACAAAACGTTTCTTGGAAACTGGTTGCCGAAAAATGTTTTGTGGTACTTCAAACATTTGTTGTAAAATGTACAAGAATGTATTTGTAAATGTGCCACTATTGTTTGTAAATATACAGAAATGTTTGCAAATATACAAACATATTTATACACTTACAAGCGTTTCCTGTAAATTTTCCATTATTTCTGGAAGCTTACAAAAATATATATTTTTTTTTTGGAAACTAGTTTCCAAAGAATTTTTATGCAAAAGTACACATTTTTTACTGATCCAAAGTCGTGGCTCAGTTTCTAGGTAATGTGACACAAGTTTAAGAGTTGTTTGGATTCTAGTCTGTGCCCAAAAGAGAACGCGACTCTTTCAGGTGCTTATTGAAGGTAAGTAAAAAGTGGCACAACACGTCAACTATAGCGCTGATCACAAACACGGCGGTGAGCTGACGACGAGGAGAATATGACAACTTAATACGTCACGTTATGTTTGTACGCATGTGTAATCGGCAAGAGCTTTAATAGATTGATAAATATGTTTATACATTACTAGCAGTGCGCCTGCGGCTTTGCTCGCGTGTGTTACTCATAGCAGATAATATTTACTTTAACCGAAAAACATCTTTGTATACCAAATAGGCAGTTCAGTCATCATCAAGTGTAGAATGTCCAGGCAGCTAGTTGAACTAATTCTGCAGCAGGATAAGTAGCTATAGCTGTCCACGCGAAAAACAGTCTTAAGTTTGTCCCTGCCACTAACAGCGACTTCGCCTGGGCCTTATTTATAGGCTAGTCACAGCATTGTTGACTTTGTGGGTCTAAATGCAGACTCTTTATTGTAAGAGGGTATTCGAATGGAATACGTAGTTTACGTGGTTTTATCACTGATTTCTCCCGAGTTACAAATAGCTGCGCCACACAACGTCGAAGTTATTCATGAAAATTAATTTAAAAAATAAAATAATAATTTTCCTGAGCTTATAGATATTGTAAAACAACACGCCTCAGTAGAACTGTAAAATGAAACCCCATGCATAATTTATGCCTCGCTGGTCGTACTTGCTTTTTGGACCGTCGGCCTTGAAAGTTAAAAAAATAAGTTTCTTCTCAATAATTAAGTTATCTTATAAAATAAAAAACTTAAATTATTTATTTAAGTACTTACGTAAGCAACAACCTGACGCGAACTACACATAATTATAACTTATCTATCGGCAATGGTATGTATCATCGGCTGACAGAAAACAAATTTTATGTCTTTTCACCGCTTTTGTTGTCTGAATTCGAAAAATCTTAATATCGCAACTTAATATTTGTACAAATATCTAAGTGAAGTGAAAATCACGACGATAGCCCTTTCAGTCGAAGTAAAATCGACCCTTCCTAAGTGTTGGGATGGACGTGAAGCCCCTCGGATACTTTCCTTCGCTAAGATAAAACATGTCTCCCCTTGTTGCTGGAAACGTTCTTGTCATAGAACAGAGAGTATATTTAGAAGATAAAGTCCTAGTAGTCTGCATTGAAAACCATACCATTCCTGTACAGTACTGAGAGTTTGAATTTAGAAAAATCTTAAAATCCTTTTTTACAGCCATTTACGTAATCATCATCCTAAAGCAAATATAAACTGAATGTCTCGATGGGTTTCCGTATAGCCTATACCGAAGATTTATCTAAAACACATTCCAGGTCTTTCCACCTCCCAAGATAGCCTACTGAATTTAGAAATACCCTTGTATTACATTTTAGACTACTTAAGATAACTGGTGCATCTTTGACGTGAAAAACACAACAGCCCGTTGGGTTACGTCGACGAATAATTAAAATCACATTAAAACATTTGTGTATTAAATAAAATTACTGAAAGTAGTAAAAAATTCCAAATTTCAGCAATTTTTTATAAATCAAAAATTATTTTGCAAAGAGTTTTTATAAACTTCAAGTCGTAGCCTGTGGCATGAAGTTTCAATGTACAATTTTTGTTTTTACTATGTTTATTAGCTTTTACGGTGTGCATGAAGAAGAAACATGCACATTCTCACTTTGAAATATCTTTATGAGAAAAGTGGCTAATTATTTTTTGTGAGAGCAAAATGAGCTGCTAAGACAACGCATACGAAACAAACACTAATTCATATAAAATTATGCTTTTTCCCCACTTGACACTTCCATGAGGGCACTGAGTCAATAATTAGGAAGCTACTAATTCCAGGACCAATCACGTGACATCACAATGCCAGGAACCAGCCAATGAGCCGCTGCTTTGTACTTCAGTACACGAATGTTCTGGAGGCTAGTCTACATGTCAGAGAACTTGCTAATATTTCCCGTCTATACAGTAGTAATAGTTGGGGACATGCAACATTTATGTTATTATTTGGGAACATAATATAGTTCATTAGCCTGTGTATCAATGTATGATGCCACTGGCTACCTGCCTTCGTGTGATGTCAATTACGTAGGCCTATTAGTCTGCTTTACATGCGGTTAGTCGGTATATCTTGAAATTATAATTATTGGTTTACAGTGTTCCCCGCTAAGCCACGATATAGCGCAAGACTTGAGTGGAAGTGGTAATTAACAACCTGTCTAGTCTGCATTCAGAAAATAACACGTAATTAGCAGGTACATTGTCCTAATGCTACGCAGTTGTACACATTGCATCACATTTGATTGTCTGTGTCCTGGAAGGCGTAATACGAGAATAGTTTAGTAAATTATGTTCTCGTCAGTACAATAAAGGTTTCGCCATAAATCAGTTCAGGACTTCGGGGATGTCTGCAATAAAAAGGAGCACAAATCTGTTAATTAAATTGCAGCAGGAGCATATTTTTATAACAAATACATTAACCAAAACTTTAAAAACCGTAAAATGAATAAAAACGCGTAACTATTATTTACGTAACGTATTTTTAAATTGTATCTTATATTAATGACGAATATTAGAATGCACGTAGCTATTTCACGTCTGCATTACAAGCTCCGTTCGTGGCAGAGGTTACAGAAACATTTATGTGGCTTTATTTGCTGTCAGGTAACATAGGCCTAATTAATTTATTGTGAAAAATTGTATTTATGATTATGCATTATTTTGCTAGGGACTGCGGTGGCCGATTGGTTAGACCATTCGCCTCCCACCAAGGCGGTCGGGTTCGGATTTTCGCATGTGGGAATCGTGCCGGACGATGCCACTGGTTGGCGGGTTTTCTCATGGATCTCCCGTTTCCCGCGCCCCTTCATTCCAGCGCCGCTCCATGCTCACATCATGTCACCCCTAACCAGCGCTTAAGACCTCGGTGTTGAGCGCTGACCAAAATATCTCACTCACAATTTTCTCCAACCTAGTAATTGAAAGATTCTTTGAAGATCACGTTTTATTGAAAGATATGGTTGAGAACTTTTGTAAGAAACAAAATATTTAATTGAGCTGTTACGATTATGTTATAACACGTAATATTTCATAAAGTTTTGACAATTTATCGTGTAGGCAAAATTTAAAATGAAAATTAGGCAAGATAATTATATCTGAAGTCAGTGCAACAGAAACAGTCGCTGTATGATACTGCGAAAATAATATTACTTGTTTCAGTGCAGTTACTTTTGATGAATTACTTCAATTACACCAGTGACAGCATACAACTGCAACCACAGTAACACGATACACATACTTTCGCAAGGACCCAGGTTCGATTACTGGATCCGCGATACATATTTCGGTTTTCCATGGTTTCCAGAAATCAATCCATGTGAATGAAGAGATGGCCATCCTTTATAACAAAGACCATAACCAATAACTTTCCTAGTTACTGTACGTATTAGTACTTGTGTATGTTTGTGTCTAACGACTTCGCTGTCGACATAAAGCTTAATAAAAATAAATAAACCGCATATAAGAAAGCAGTAACTTATAAATAACTTAATTTATTCTATTTAAATATTAACTAAAATTTAATGACAATTTAGATGTGTAAAGTGTTAATTAGTTACCTCATATGGATTTTAAGAAACATCCTTCACTCTTAAATAAAATTGGTAAAATTTACAAAGATTTTCTTTGTACTTTTACAAATTCTTGTAAGAATACAAACATTGTCTTTGTGAAATCATCAGTTTATAAAGTTAGAAAGGTAAACTTTGTAATACTACAAAAGGAATTATTTGTACCTATATACCGACAGTTCCTGCAATGTAATTTATTTTGTAAACTATGACAAGGCACTTCTTTGTAATTGTACAAACTTTTGCACATGTTGAAAAATTTTCCTTGTAAAATTATTAGTTTATTATGTTAGAAGGATTATGTTTGCAAAAAAACTTAGAGTAAATGTGTAGTCTACCAAATTCATAGGTTCGCCGGAAGTTATTTACTTAGACCTCCGTAGCTCAGTTAGTTGAGCGACTGAATTAGATACGAGGGGCTCTGGGTTCGGTTGCCAGGCCCGGCTGAGTGCAAAATTTGTATTTGTCCGTTCGAGTCGCTTCAATCGCACGAGTCAACAAAACTGTCACAACTGGGAATTTGTGTTATGATAAAACTGTTTGGCTCGTTAGCGATGTTGCGACCTCGCCAAGGAGTCTGCCTTTTTATTTAAATAAACAAATAAATTATAAAAAAAATAAAAAAATAAATATATAAAAAACAAGGGGTAAGATATGTACAATCTTGAATCTAAGCATGTGAGAGTGGTTAAAGCTTAGTACCTCCAAAAAAATTTTTTTTAAATGTTATTTATGAAGCACAATAAACTTTTAAATTATTTTTCCCTTATTGAAAGTACAACTACAAGGCTATTCCTTGTAATGTTACAAACATGTAGGCCCTACTTTGTATTTTATTACAAGTGCAACAATTGTAGTTTTACAAGGAATTTATTTGGCAACTGGGTTTCCAAAGATTTTCTTTGTAAACGTACAACATTTTTTTTACAGTGTTGCTTGTTTACAAATCAGACGCAATAAAATTGGAAGCGGTATGGACAACACTGGTACGGGTGTATAGGACAATACCCTTATGTGTGGCTCACTCAGTCGCCGCTAAGAATTTTACGTAGCAGTTTTTATAGCAGCTGTAAGGTACGACACTGTAATTGTATTTGTGGGAATGAAGATGATATTTCAGACGACATATTCTTACTTTTTCTATGGGTGTTATTATTTTGTGATAAGACAGTCTGAATAGAACAGCTTAAAACTATTTTGATTCCCATAAAAATACGTTCCTAATAAGCAGTGAAGTGAGAGAGGGTAAAATGTGTTGGAAAGAGGGAAAAAAAGAGGGGGGGGGGGGGGTAGACGGTCGCCTAAGAATTCCTGGTTTAGAAGACTGACTGTGAGGTCGAGATGCTCTGACATCGAGTTTGTTCCTCCCACTCGATATTTACTTACTATTTACTTCTAGAAAATACCGACGTTAACGTATCATCTTGACTATTTTCTACACAGACTTGCCTACATAGAAAATTACTGTTTTATTTGTACTATTATTTATAATCATGTTTACTGGCAATATTCTTTTTTAAGAGCGAATTTCTTGACAACGTTATACTGCACAAATTGATAAGTTTTAAGTGAACTTGAAAAATCCTGTATTTATACGTTTATTGATAAAAACAACAAATAATAGAGTTTTTTCGTCATATAATAGAGGTTTGACTTGTAAAAAGTAGTATGGACTTGTAACACGCGTGAGTGTACAAGAACTGGGAGTATGGATATTCAGAAGTAATTTCCCATGTATTTATCGTACGTATGAGATTAAGTAGCACGAATAGAGAAAATTCCAATCTGTATGGTATTGATATAGTATGGTAGATATTGTAAAATTCCTATGCCAAGTTGGCTATAGGTTCGTTACTTGTTTTCATATAGCGTGTTGGAAGTGCATGAAACATTTTTGACAGTGTAGCTTAGTGTTAACTCTGACCTCATTACAGAGAGATGTTACATCCTGTTCTTGTTGCCGATGAGATGTCAGGGATATACAAAGCTCTGTAACTACAGACAGACATAACTGCATGTCAAGCGAGATTTTCCTCTGCTTCGGAGGTGAGAACGGTTGGCTACACTTCAGTAGGATCATGAGTTACTGTTTTCTTTTTTAAATAATTCACTTTTTTTTTTCATTTACACTCAAGTCACAAGCACTCAAATTTACGCCTCTGTAGTAAACACGTTCTGCTAATACAAGCCCAAGTACACACGGGCAACTTGATTATGCAACTTTAGCTGAACACATACTTGTTCATCTCGTCTTGTAGGGGACTTGTTTCATGTGAGTGGCCATTGAGTATACAATGACTTGTATACTAGCTAGTGTGGGATAGGAACTTTATATTTGTCGTCATCTGCCTTTGTACAAGTCGAATGTACACTAACAATTTTTATGCATGCGCAAATGTTTTTAAATTAAATATCTTACAAAACAAAGATAATGTGTTTTCAAATAAATGTCTAGCTGACTGAAAGAAGGTAGGTATATTACTGGATGGTGCAAAAGGTATCTTAACCTAGAAAACAGTCTCTGTCTACTATAATTATATTTGCACATTTGATAGTTTATTTCTATCACATACGAAATATACATTGCGCAGTTACCTCCAACACACCAAATATAGCTTTAAAATCTGCATTCGAAATACTAAATGTGGACTCTTCAATACACTAGGAAGTTGCGTGTGAACTGACTAATTAATATGGCAGAATAGTTATGTACACAGTTTATCTTTCCTTGTACGCAGTTTATGTGTACATTCATAGAAAAAAAAATACCGGTGTATACTTTAAGCCTTATGTAAGTTAATACAGTTATTAATAAACGATCTGCAACATCAAAATTATTCTAGCTGTAACTGTCGAAAATATATCACGCATATTTACACTCTCTGTTTTGAAAACATCGTTTTCTGCTTATAAATGCTAGTTTGGTGAATAACTTAATTTAAGAAAAGGTTAAATATTTTACGGTAGATTCAGTTTAGATTTCTAACTATACTAAAATTCGCAAAGCCACATTGCTCTCAGAAGTTCAAATACAGTGAACGTCGTGTGTGTGTATGTGTGTGTGTGTGTGAGAGAGAGAGAGAGAGAGAGAGAGAGAGAGGGGGGAAGCTAAGGAACAGTTTGGACAGCCCTGACTGATGTTCCATCATGGAAGATAAGCACAAGGGGGTCGCGACCCACAGTCTGATAACCTCTTGTACACGTGACGTCAGCAGTCAGAGTGTTAGGCCCCAGTGCTAGTGTACGTAGCAGACTGTCTTCTGTCTACCTGCATACTCGCACACTACACTCACTACCTGACTTACTTACTTACACTTCTCATCTCTCTATGTATTCTTCAACTAACTCATGTTAAATACAGAAGCCTAAATAACAAATAATTAAAGCTCGCCACATTGCACACTGTATAGGTTGTACTTGAACACAGCTTGCACGACGTCAAGATAAATAAACACGAGGCACTTGACGTATGCTGTTGAGCCGAACATGTCAGGGTAGATATCAGTGACTGGAACAATCACTGTTCATTGAAATATAACCTTAAAAATGTTTTTTAGTACAATTTTTCATTAAAAAGCATTTATGAAAACTACAACGATAACCTGATCATAATGATAATAATTGAAAAAAATTGGATTACAACATTATATTTTGTTTGCATTGCTGAAAACTTCGAAAAAATGTATTCTTTGTGGCAAACTAACGTGCACCTTCGATTTCCTCAAGGATCAGTAAGTAAGCTCAGACTCATTCAACTTTCTTATCGTCAACAGCTTTACATACTCCGGATAAATAAAACGATTGTAAAATATTGCAAACATTATAACAATACGCAACATTCAAGCAGTATAAAAAATTAAATTGTAACATACAAATTTTTTTCTTAAGCGCTATGGGAATTACACACTTAAATAAAATATCTGTGCAGTTATAAATAGTTTTATTGGAAACTGATATTTTAAAACTGTTGCTACTTACAATGACATTTATTTATGAATTGGACGTTTCACGTGCCCTCGAACAGCTCAAGGCCTTAGTTGCGGAACACGATGGGAAAAGGTTGGGGGGGGGGGGAAGTCGGTCAGGAGGGACTGTTCTAAGGAATATCCCAGCAATCGCCTGAGGGATTTAGGAAAAAGCCTGGAAAACCGAAATCAGGATGACCTGAAAATGAAGGTATAACAATAATCCTATACGTCTAGTTGTATAATTCAAACCGATTAGTTGTAAATCTTAAAATAAGTATTAATTGTTTGGTAAACAATTATTCAATTTTTTGTCGAAAGTACAAACAACTATCAACAGTGGGACAAGACGCTGAAGCATGTTTAGTTTCCAATCAAGCTCTATTTCTAATAAACTTAAATACAATTTGTTATTTTATATATTTAATAATGGTTTCAATAACTTTAAGCATTTGCGCCGTTATTGTTGTACATAGTAGCCTTAATTTATTTAATTTTCTGAAAATCAATTTAGAAACGTTTGCTTGTAAATGTCAAATATTTGTTTACAATGTTTACAATGTTTGTACAATCTTTTAAATAATTCGGAGTATGTCTCATATATGGGATAAGTTTATTTGTATGTCACTTAGGGTAAACAGACATAGATATGTAATACCCTTATTACTTAAAATTTTCACGTTAACTTGTAGCCTATATGTTCAAGCTTAAACCAACTGTGACGGTATGCTATATGCATGTTTGTACATAGAAACGTGTGCAACTACTCTATAACATTCACTTTCCATACAGTTACATTCCTAAGTCATATCTGAGCATTTTGTTACGTATTGGAATGAAATTATAGGCCAGATTGTTTTCTTCACTTATTTGGTAGAGACTTCCTTGCTTTTGTAGGGTAAAATAAATATTTTGAGGTTGGCGTGGAAGTAAAGGAAGTCACACAAACAAGTGACATCAACATGTGGAATAAATACTGTGTAGTTTCTGGAAAGAAACAGCAAACAATAAGATGGTTGAGTTAAAATGAGCTTACTGGTCCTTGAGGAAATCACGAAGGTACACGCACTATTTGTAGCGGCACATACATTTTTTGTTTAGATATGAAACACTTCAAAGTTAGCTTTGTCACAGAGAAAGACATTTCTTTGAAATCATCAGTAATAGAAACAAAATGTTGCGTTACAACTAAAAATGTTTTCAATAGTAGTCATTAAGGCCTAGTCAAAGTTGTCGTTTTAATTTAATTCTTTGTTGGGAAAAATTGTTCTCTGTGCCACAAAGGAAATAAAACTGTTCTCAATAAAATTTTTAAGTGAACGTATTTATTGACAACAAATATATTATTTTCGCTATCGCATGTGTCACATTATAATGCACTAAGGCTACAGTATTGTATTTGACCCAAAAATATCACTTCCTAGCCAGAGAACACTGCCTTAGAGTAAATGATTTGTAGCTTCGTTAGTCACATTAATTTCTTGGTAAACACACAGATTGTCTGTGCTAGCACTATGTATCATGATTCAAAATTAAGGCTTGGCATTACGAAGTGTGTAGGCCTACATTACGAAGAAACCCGGTTTTAATTGAATGTTCAGCGCAATGATTTCTGACTAGCTTATTGCATCAAAGACGGCTGTTGCAAGAGGAATAGTTTAGTTCAAAAGCGTTCAAGTAAAATGACGAGGTTTGTGAATTATGACTGTATGTTAAACGATGTATATTTTTAAATTACATATTTTAACATACACTGATTAACTTAAATTCTTGGACCGAGTACAATACCATAAATTTAATCTCAAAAAATTCGTGCCTATCCCGGCAGTTTCATATTTATGGGCATCCTGATTTGCAATTAGCATGGGTGTTCAGAGTGATTAAGGAAACACGTCTACCAAACCAAAGGCAGTAATTTATGTGCAGTATTTTTTTACATCACTAAACAACGTAATATTCTCTTTCACGTAAGGGAACGATACATTATAGCCCAGGTAAAAATGTTTTCCTTACATATGTCAAGTCATTTTTGATTGTATGAAAGTTATGTTTACGTCTCTTAAACGTAAGGCAATTGAGCAGCATTATTCTTACAGTACCTAGATATGATGTTCCTGTTTCAAACACATCTTACATTCACAACATCAACAGCTGTACTGTACTTTCCACTTTATGGACAATATTTTGAGAAGCAAATACGGGAAGCACTTGTCGCAATAGTATGTTAGCAGTGTTCTAAAAACTATTAAAAAATATAGTTCGTCTATTCAGTATCATTTTGTTTTGTGGTTGTATTATTTTATACGAATATTTTCATGTTTTAAAATAAGATACGCGTTAAGTATGAAATGGTTAATTTTTTGCACCAATGAAATATTTAGTGTTTGTATTAGGTCGTTGGTTAGGCATTTGTTGCCAAATAACTCAGTGAGATGTCAGCAGTAAAGTATAAATTGTTAGTGCGTGTTGCGTGCATACTCTTGTAGGCGCAGAGACGATGTTTGTGCCGTGTGACACGATATATTGACGTGTACGAGGTGTGATGGTAACTTACATTAGACATGTTGCGTAAGCTGTCATACGGGTAAGTTGTAGATGTCTCTCTGGATTAACCTGTCACGTGATACTTGTTGCAACACCAGATAAATATAAACACGCTGACAATTAAACAGAAATATTAGCTGTTAAATTTTGTAGGCGTAATTTACGTGACAGAATAACGAAGGAAAGAACATGATGATTATTTTACATCCTAAAATGTTTAAAGAAAACATTTTATATGAATATTGAAATTCTCGCAAAATTATTTTATTTCCGCCCGGAACCTATTTTTAGGACTTTTTTCAAAACAAAGAAAACATAAATAAAAACATTTCTTCACAAGAAGCAAACAAGTACAAATTTTAGTCGCTAAAATCTCCAATTTCTAGCAAACTCTCCACAGAAATTACTAAACCTTGCGTGCAATAAGACATTAGTCTGTTAAACCTTTCACAGAAGAATCACACTGGTATCTATGTAATGTTTCATGGAAACTTGTATCGTTGTACATCGCTTTTAGAAAGAACAGAAATAGTAAGAAATGTACGTGTGAAATAAGGATGTCCAGGTTGTGCCGTATACAAGCACAGCACACGAATCCTGGACTAAACTGGAAACATAAATGCTAGTGGAAAAACACTGAACGACAGCATTTTACGTGCACAACGTGGCAACACTGCACGGAAAAAATCCCATATTGCCCTCCACGTCCAGGTATTATTTTATGTATGTTACGTCGAGTAAACTTAGAATCATCATTGTAGTCTACTGCTCGGGATTCAAACCAGTGCCCATATTATGAACAGGAGCGTAGCCAGGGGGGTGTTTTGGGTGTCCAAACACCCCCGAAATAAAAAAAATAATGACCACATATACACTGATCTAGCTGTTACAAATGTGCACTAAGAAGAAATTGCCTAATAGAAAATAATTCTAACTGGCCGGGCTGGCAACTGATCTAGACAAGGACGTAGACAAAGGGGGGGGGGATTTCCGGGTTCAACACCCCCCTCCCGAAATATGAAGGACAAAGAAATTTAACCATGCAATTTAGACTTTATGTATAAATTTCGTACCTATGTATCACATTTTATCTAGATTAATACTAGTAAACTATAGTAAATCTCTTAGGGAGTATTCAGAGCAACCGTTAATAATATTCTTCATTCAAACATTTTTCATCTTAAAAAAAACTTAATATTACTACCACTGGTATATTTATTTTTTCGATACTAAAGCTGCTTAAATAGCACCATTTTGTTACTTGAAAGCCAATTTTTTTCCGGGGAAGGACCCCCGGACTCCTCGCTTTGACTGTTGGGATTGGTGTTCCTTTAAAATTACTCATTTCAACCCCCCCCCCCCAACCAAACCCAAATCCGGGCTGCTCCACTGATGTGAGGTTAGAACAGTAACATTGCGGCGCAAGAGAGGACTTTCTCCGTACTGTGTTGCCACATTATGCACATAATATGTCACAGTACAACATTTAGCCACTGATATATTCGTTCCCAGTACAGCCCAGGATTCTCGTGGCATGCAGTTTCTAGACATCCTGTATAGCAAACCACGTGCAAGTTGTGTGTTCTAGCGGCAGTTATAGCCTGCTACAACTGCTCAGTCATAACGTCGCCAGACATCTTGTGTCTGGTATGTACGGGTCAACATTCCACCTTCAAGGTCATCACACAACCTCCCTACCTGACATCATGGAGCTCAGTGCACTAGAATGTCATGTCAGCCAGTAGGCACATGTTTTATTACACTCGTTCAAGACAACCATTTACATCAGAGACTGTATATCACTGCTTTATGCTCACGTACACTCATAACAATATCTTGTGGCAGATTAAATTTGTTTGCACGGCAGTTATTCAGTCAAATAATTGGTTTATGCTAACACACGAATATGTTATGGTCTATTATAAACAAATTATTGTGGCCAACACAAAAATTTCAGGTTGGCCACCCACCTGGATAACCTACAATTATCACGGAAATTGTGGCCACCTGGAAATATCGGGGTCTCTCTGAGGAATTTCAGGGAATATTCTTATTTGCTCGTTCATTTTGAGCATGCATAAAAGTCATAGTATTGAAAGTAATGGAGTTTTGAGAGCACTATTAGCTATTTTATATTTGTTAAAAAAATTCACCCAACGTAGGGGTGATTAAAATTCATCGTCAATTTAATTTTCGCTGAATTTTCGTAAATTTTATTGGTTAGACGACACAATATTGTTAGAAATCTTTACCTTCATTACGTAAAGTATTTAACAAATTGTTAGAAAGTTGTTTTCATGTTTGTTACCATCGGGGAAATTTGTGGTATTCTGTCCGGTAAATCAGGGAAACATAAGGGAATTTTATTCTTTGTTGCATTGAGTGGCCACCCTGTTTTTCCAGGAAAATAATTTTTTTTAACATTCTGTGATGATTTCCCAAGACACGATCAGTTAATTCCCAGTGAAGTGCAAAGACTCACCAGTTTGTTGAGTTCGAGCGACTGATTTGCAAATATAGGTTTAGTATTTGTTCAGGCTCTGTCTCTGGACAGTTAGAACATAGTATATTGCTCAATCTTACAGGAACACAAGAGCTTGCAGAAAATCTGCATTAGCTTATGATCTGAGCACACAACTATTGAAACAGAAATTTCACTCGTAAATTGAAGCTGTGAAAACTGATCTAAGTCAGGAATGTCTACTTGTACATCAACAAAGACCCTAACAATTTTATGTATAGTTAGCCCTATAGCTGTTAGCGTTCTCGTTTTTGTAGGACGGTGTTTTCAAATACAAGAAATAAATCACTAAATCACGGATACTCTCTTTGTAAATCTTACCCAACACGAATTCACTAAAGTCACACACATTTTCAGCAGGTTCTAGTAACCCTGGGATTAGTTAGGTCCAATAATTTTCCCACTTTATTCAACTAGTAACCTTCTTCAAGAACTAGATAAGAGCGTTTATGTGAGAAATACTTATTTCGATATTTTAGGCCTAATGTACTTTATAATAGTTGATACAAATAGTGAATGAAATGCAAAAGAGAAAATAATCGTATAAAAAATTAAAGTAATTACGATATTTTTTAAATATTCGACTGTACAAATTTCCAAATTACACTACATTGTGTTGTTGGTCCACGCACGTAGGTTAATTTAAAATTTTATAGCGAAGAAAAAAAATGAATAAAAAATTAAACCTGGATTGAAAGCGTACGAAGAGTCACATAAAGAACAAAATGCTTTTACAGCATGAATTTGACTTCAAGACTTGAGATACAACATATAATTAAAATATTTTACTTAAATACGTTTGGCACAATGCAATTTATAATGCCATTAAGCTTCTAAACTTCGGTAGTAAGCAGAAAAACTGTGAGACTCTTTATTGTCAAATTACTAGTAGGTGTGGAAGGCATAGTGCCTTGAAAACAAATTATAATAGTAAGTTAGTTAACTAGGCAAATGAACGAAATCCTGTAAATAAATCCCTCCTTTAAATATTTTCTATCATATAATAATAGGTTTGGGAACTCTCCAAAGGTCAGTTTCACCAACGAAGTTTAACTTCGCTTCAAAGCGAGAATAACAAAACTCGATGAAGAACTAAACCTGAGTTTAATGTTAGACGTGCGTTCCACCAACAACACAGCGAGATTAAGTTACCAGAGATTAGTTAAACTTGGCTGCACGATGGGTTGTGTGAGCTGAGTTGTCTTAATTGTGTCAGAAATACTCCAACACTGTCGGAAATTGCCGAATGTGTGTTTGTGAATTATTTCATTTGGAAACTTTGTTAAAACGTTCTTGAGGGTAAGGAGGGAGCGATTACATCACACTATCTAGGGGGGGGGGGATACAGCTAGGGGGCTAGGTACCCCTGGGTAAATTTGGAGCAAAGCTAGAAAGAAATACCAGGGAAAGACGACCCAGCAAATATAATTTACATAATTTTATTGCTGTAAAGGCAAATGTTTATCTACACATAATTGTTTAATTATTTTCTCGTCTGTATATTTCTTGTTAACCTGAAAATATCAGACGTAAAACAGAATCTCATACACTGTAAAAAATTTTTTGTACTTTTACAAAGAAAATTTTTGGAAACCCAGTTCCCAAAGAAATTCCTTGTAAAACTACGATGGTTGTCGTAATAACATAAAAAAATATATGTTTGTAAAGTTAGTAGTTTGTAGTTGTACTTTCAACAAGGGAAAAAAAATTTATGCTCACTGCACTTCATAAATAACACTAAGCTTATTTATCAAATAACTTTTGAATAAAGGACGTTTACATGAAATTATTTTGAAAATAAAAATATTTGGACGTGGCAAGCGTCGAACCACTCTTCCCTCTCGTAGAACCTACGCATCTAACCTCTAGACCACTTTTTTTTTTATAAAAATGTTTGGCACGATGGCAAGGCTATCGCCTCGCCACTGCACCAAACATTCCCCCCTTTAAGTTAATCAATACCTTTCCCCAGTATCTTTGTATCGTGTAGTTGTCGGTATGTAATGGTAAGGTATATTTTTGGCACACAGACGAACACAAACACCCAGTCCTGAACCCGAGGAGGTGGTTGTAAATGTCACCTCCCCGGCCGGGAATCGAACCCGGGACCCTAGCCTCAGCAGCCAGGAGCGCTAACCACTGCACCACTGCGACTAATGTGCTGTCGGTATATGTATCAATAAAAGTGAATGGACCTATTGTTTTGACAAGCGGAAATGTATTTGGAAGTCTGTATCATCATACTCATCAAAATAATGATTCCTTTCTCTTATCCGAGGAGGCAGATACACAGGAATAAAGTCTTCATCGTCTGTATTGTCTTCAAATACCAAATTATACAGTGCTCGCGCCATTTTATAATGAACTTAAGCGCGAGATTAGTGACGTTACCCGGCAAAAATCGAGCAGTTATATTTAATCTCGCTTTAAGACGAGAAAATCGAGTTTAACTGCTTGGTGAAACCCAAAGTATGTATAATCGAGATTAAGTGCCAATTAATCTAGATTAAATCGCTTAAACTTGGTTAGTGAGACCGGACCTAAGTCCTGACATAACATTGCCGATAGGTTTTGTTAACTATTTCATAGTGTCTTATATTAGTAGGCTGGTACTGTACGTTACAAGGTATAATGAAAGGTTCCCGCGTTGAAAGTGTCTCAAATGTACCGTTAGCAAGACAAATGAGACACAACTGCTACATTAACATTGCAACAAACCCCGGTATGTAAGTAACACGTGCTCCACCAATGAATTGGTTTGCTTGCACATGCACCGTGATCAAAGGAATGTGCACCCTGTGACGCAGTTGTTTGACAGTATGCCGCAAAATCAGACCAAATAAAGATGACACATATATGTGAGACTCGGTCAATTTTGCAATCAAATTTCTGTTGCGGTACTGTCAAAAATGTTCGTGGTTTTTGCGAAAAGAAAAATCCTCGAGTATGAACAATCATTGGTGTTTTTCGTTGGGTGATAAAAGCGAAGTGTTATTAAAATATGTTTTTACGACCATTGCTTTTAGCTGTTAAGGTTTTTTGAGAAACACCAGGATAGATTTCGCAACTGCTGTTAAAAAACTGTAATACATGGGTGGGTGCATTTTTTTTTCTGAGAGCACGGGACTCGTATATTTCAATTCCTTGGCGAAAGTAGCACTTGTTGTATACATACCAAGTACTCAACCACAGTTGTTTGCAACTTCGTAAGGTAAACGTAGCATTCTCGTAGCTTGCCACAAGGATCTTCGTACTTTACGATACACTGTCAAAAATACATTACTTGTTCACAAAACCTGGGTGGTCACATCTATTATTTTCATCGAGTGATTTTTTTTACATATGTAAGATCTCAGTATCTCGTATCATCGAACACCGAATCGTAATTCAGCTCCAAATCTCATTAGCTGTTTTGCCAAAACACTGTTTTTAAATTTATTTTCGTAAGCAAATAGGCCTACCTCCGTTAGTAACTATTGATAGTTATATTCCATCAATTATATTGATACTTTCTTACGAGAATCACCGTCTAAAGTTAGGCCGTTCAGTTCCTTAAGCCTGTATTTAATGTGAACTCTCCTTTAGCTGCCGAAGAATAGCCTAAACGAGGAAAAAAATATTTTTTTCTGATTTGTCTCATTTCCATAAAGTAGTGTAATCACGAAACCACAAGAAACACTCGTAAGTTATGAGAAATATATAGAATAGTTTTAAACTATTATGTCTAGGTGACAACTGAATACCAGCGTGTTAGCGTGATGTTGTCCCTATAGTTTCTGGTTACCCAATAATTTCCAGCCTGCAGTTTACAGCTGACAGGGATGAATGATTTGAAGTTGGACTTAACTCACGAAGAAACTATGAAATAAAAATAAAAATAATAAGAAAACATTTGTAAGACTACAAAGGCTGTTCTTGTAAAAAAAAAAATGCAAAATTCACAATTACGCGGTATAACCACAGTATTTTTAATTTCGCTGGTTAAGTGTAATTTTTATTATTTAAGTAGTCGGTATACTGAAAATGAACCAATTTGTTAAATTACCACTAAATCAAGAACATTTAATTACAATGAAATGAAAATAAAAATGTTAACCGTCAGAATTCGAATCTTCGCATTTGTTAACCGTGCACGTTATTAACAAGACAATTTTCAATATTATTTTACTGTCTATTAAATGACAAATTTAATCTTACAGTACTTTATGTCAGCGAAGTACATACCAGGGGTTGTGATTGCATACCTAACAATGGCAAACAAACACGTGATTTTTGTTAAGAACTTTTCTTTAAAGAAATTCCTCGTAGCTTTATAAGCAAATGATTTCACAAGGAAAACGATTGTACATTTAAATTCTATTCATAATAAAGTACGCACTTTCAAAATCAACCTGTGTGAAAAATTACTCCGTTAATGCGTGAAATTGACCACATACATTACTTTGTTTGCTCCCAGTGTAAAGACGGTCGTTAATTTAGAAATGAAATTTAAAATCGTAACTTCTAATTAATCTAACAGTGTTAAAATTACCGGAAGCTGAAGTGCTCACGTTGCAGTGAATATACTATAAACGAGAGTTTGCAAAATACTAAATATACTTGGTAAGTTGAACAAAAATGTTTTATAACGAATGAAGAATATTTAGTAACACACACGATCGTTCTAGACTCTTCATATTGGGAACACAAGATTGCGTAATGAGCTGAGGTCCTGTCTCAGTGTGAGGTTCTAGAGATCATTGATTCGTCAATGTTGCTGTGAAGTTATATGTACTGTAGCTACTACAGTGTGGGAAGTTTACAAACTATACACGTTATAAAACACTTATCATGCTTCAGCTTTCAAATAAAGAGCATTTTTAATATTGTTAGTATACACAGTGAAACATTGTACTTTTATAAAAAAATTTGTAAACTTATAGGAAATGGTTGTAAATATACAAATATAGGCCACCTGCACATTTACAAACATATTTGTATTATTGTACATTTACAAATACATTCTTGTGCACTTTAGTACGATTATTTAAAGTGACATAACATTATTTTGGCAACCATTTTCCATGAAATTTATTAGTAAAAGTACAAAATATATTGTAAAATGTGACAGGCCGTCAACGGTCAATATGTTTCACATAGTATACTCTGCTTATAAAGAATATATATCCCACTATTCTCCATAGGCTTTGGAACATTTACACTACATTAATGACCTGCAAAATTCTTGTTGTAGTACAGAGCGATACTTTTTTTGACATTTGTTGACAAGCTTTTTCTTGTAAAAGTTAGAATTTGTTACACGGTATACAAGTCTGGTAAGACCAGTGTATACATCTCACTGTTACCTATAAATATATAGAACAACTACCACTGATGTATTGGGGGAAATGTGTCCTTAGCTACTTTGTGAAGTGGGCGGTTCGCTGAAAATGTTAATTGTTTTAAAAATGTTTTTATTTGCACGAGGCATGGTTTGTTTTGTAGGCATACGTTTTGAATATTTTTTACTGTAACGAACATTTTTTAGTTTTCATACCGTATTAAAGTCAAAATTTTCAAAAACTGGTTTCATGTATTAAATGAAAACCAAATAACTTACCGAAATAAAAAAAAATCACACTGAAGAACTGTACCATGGGCTATAAGTGACATGTATAAAAAACCACATTGTTTAGTTCTTTTTTCTATTTTTAATATATATAAATATATATATAATTTTTTTAAATTAGGCACTTTTTACTTTAAATTTACTTTCTTAAATACACAATAATGTTAATGCTGTTAGTAAATATGTACTGTCATTGTCCATGACACGGTTCTTCAGTGTGAATTTTTTATTTCGGTAAGTAAGTTTGTTTTCCTTTAATGCATAAATCCTTTTTTTCTAAATTTAACCTTAACATGATATAATACAAAAACTATGAAAGCAAAATGATTTTCACTACAGTAAAAAATAGTCACAATTTATGCCCACTAAACAAACCATATCTCGTACAAATAAAAACAACTAAAACGATTAAATTTTCAGTGAATCGCACCCTTATTACTCCTAAATGGGCGTTATTTCTTTACAAATTAATATTTCTGCTACATTGTACGTCATGCCTACAGTTATAAGGCCGTGTGATTTTGCAGTGATACAGCATGTGTAGCATCTTGGCTGGCTGTAATGACGATACAATGACGTCATAACAGCAGTCCAGGAAACCAGTTGTACCGCCTTGTATACGTAATACCACTGAAAACATATCCGCCACTCCTTCACTGTCGTAATTGTTACACCGGGTAGTAAGGTCGCTACAGCGTATCCAGCAATGTTGCAACAAACTATGCTCGGGTTTTCAACAGTTGAACGTCAAGTACATGCTCGCTAGTTTCTACTTTGTAAGTGATATTAGTTGTTTTACGCTTAACCCAGAGCAGATATCAAATATCTGGCTGGCAGTTTTGTTTAAAACCTCCTTGTTCATGCTGGCTGATTATTTCAAGGCAGTAAACACTGTAGTTTTAGCTAATTATGAAATTAACGAAATTATGATTAATTGCATTTAAGTCGAAACCGTATAATTTCGTCCTTTGAAAAAATTATCTATCTCGGCGAAACCCATTTGAAACACAACTGCCTCACAGATATTTGATATCTGCTCTTGGTTAAGGTAAACATATGTGCCTTTCAGAAGCCAAACAGACTAAATACACACAAGGTTAAAATGAGAAAACCAAGCTTAAAGTTATCGTACAAATAAAAATTCTGCATTATAAAAAAATCATGTTTCATATATCAAAATATTTTCTTGACATTACTTTACTTATTGTTGGTTTAATTTTTACAATATCTAAAGTACACTTCTTTTGAGTAAAGTAGAGTAGTTATACAAGGCGTGATTTAGATGGAGTTAATCCTTTTGTCCACTGAAAAAAAAATTGCACATCTTTCTCTGCTCAACTCAACCAACATACTGCTAGCCTTCTACTTATCATTGTAAGTAATTTCACCACTTTCGTCGTTAACAATGATCACTTCACGAATGGCCACAAGTTTTTTGTAGTAATCGTGGTTCACTATAGGAATATACTTCAGAAGCGACATCATGTCAGCTCGTTTTGCTTTTGTCACTGGGCGGATGGTTGGATATAGCAGATGTTGTTCAACATTAGCCGACACAGATGGGCGACCAACAACTGATTTCTTTCAATCTATTTCCAGAAAAGGAAATTCTTCAGAAAATGTTGTCTTGAACTGAAGCTTATGTGGATTATGCCTTTCGAGCCGAATCCATCTCATTTCAAGCCAATTAACGGACATTCCATCAACTGTTTTTTTTTTGTGGTTGGTAATGGAATCTTCAAGGGTCTTAGTAGACAAAAAATCATCATGTTTCATCTCAACTAAAACGAAAAAGTTTTTAGATTTGCATTGTCTGATTACATCATACCAGTCGTCTGGTGAGAATATGTTCTGTGTTCTTCTTGCTTTACTCTCAATAACTCCAAAATCTGAGTCATTTGGTAGGTAGCTGTGTCCAGGTACCAAAAATTTTAAGTCTATTGTAACATAACCTTGCTCTCTCCACTTCTACTCTCTGTAATATCTCCAAATAAAAATTTTAACTTGGGCAGATATAGCTTACCAATTATTTTACTAGTGTATGAGCCCTGTGTTGTATGACTTGGTAAAATAAAATTAATTGAAACAATTATGATAAACTGAGAGAAAACAAGTGGTGTGAAAAGAAACAAATGTATTACATATAACATTAAAATATTATTAGAATGGCTCATAAAGAAACATAAATTGGATCATCAATAAGATATCGTAGCGCATTATTGTAAAAAAAAAAAACAATCAGTGACGTTGCAATTATGAGAGACTATAACTTAAGAAATGGAAACAATATTTGAGTACTAATTAAATATTTGCTTTCCTAGACTCTTACTAGATTGTCAAATCGTATTAGAATAAAATTTAAAATTAAATGTTGGATGTTAGTTCAGTGTGATGAGTAGAAGAAAATATAAATTTATTATTTCCTCCACAATATTAGCTAAAATGGTAGGGTAACGTTTCTTTCAAACTTCTTTGCTTTGTGGCAATATAATTTAGAGTAATGCTTCTGTTCGTTTTTAAGAAATACTGCAAAAATTGTGAGGATTTCAGCTTGAGACATCTTATCCAGAGTATTCGTCGGATTAAAATTTTGCACTACTAAAAAAAATATATATATATATATATATATATATATATATATATATATATATATATCCTCAAAATTTAAATTTAAGCAGAGTTGTCCAAATTTTCTGAAACTATTTCATGGTTTGGAATTTTTTTCTTGTCGTTGCGGGAGGGCTGGGACTGCTTACCGCTGAAGTCTCCACCGTGCAGAAAGAAATTTCGAAAACTCTCCTGAGTTTCGAAACTATAAAAGGCTATTGGTATCAAGGGAAACGTGGTACACCACGTCGTACAATTCTTCTCCCAGTTGGCCAGTAAGAGGTAATGCCAGGCTAGGATTCGCCCAACATATTTCCTGAAAGACGGAAACGAGAAGGCCTGGATATCTTCTACTCTTCAGTCGTAGAAAAATTTTCCCCGTTGCTATCCAACAGGAACAAATGCAGCGCCAGGTCTCGTAGATTCTCTTCAAAAAGAATTATAAGGCAAAAAAATCGTCTCGAGGCATAGTCTTACTCGAGAAAGTCTTCGTAGCCGGACCTCTGCGTAGATATTCCTTCCATTTTCTTCCCTTCGACATTCTATATTTAAAAAAATTTTCTTCCTTGTTAATTCCAAAGTGAAGGCAAAAATTCTGCTTCGAAAAACGCAGTGAACATGGAAGTTATTCCTTCTACTAGCAAAAAATCGATTAATGTGTGGTCTGCAACTGACCTGATTTTTAAATTAAATTACGTTTTTCCTAGTAAGAGCCTTTACAAAATTTTATGATTATTAAAACATTTCCTGAAAATATACCATACATTTAACAAACATAAAAATTTAAATAAACACTTGTCACAGATAAATATTACTACCATAGCACAATTACCTATTTAAACATTTACATTACCTGAATGTCAAAGACATTAATAAACTTCTAAGCAATATCTGTGCATAGACATTAGGTGTGTGTTACACTATTACATCTGCTTCGATTTCTGAGCTTTGAACCAATTTCATCATACTCGCGACTGTTTTTATGTTCCTGTTTTGCCCAGTGCATGAATCTGAATAAGTAATAATGTGCTTGTGGTTTCTGGCATTTGATATAATGTGTTTCTTGAGACATGTTGCAACTTCTTGAGATCCTCTGGCACCCTCTGTTTCAGGCCACACATACACGAATCCCTTATCATGATTGAAACTGTGACATCCAAAATTGTATACATACAAATTTCTCTTATAGTAAGCAATGGATGTTGATAATTTTGGAAATGGCAAAGCTTTCTGGAGGTCAAAGTAAACACGTATGTGTCTTCATCTGCTAGCTTTTGGTCTGCTTTCATTGAATCCCTTGCCCTCTGAACCTTCCTAAGATGAAGTTCCTTTTCTATTTCAAGCTTTTTCTTTTCTACGAATTCAGCATTCATAATCCGAACTTGGAGGTCATCACAAAGTTGGCATGTATCTTTTGCTGGTGGTTTGAAGTGAAGGTTGAATTTAGTTGAGAGAACATGATAGTACATCTTTTCTTTGACAGGTTCCTTATTTTCATCACAACATCAGAATCCAAACATTTACGATTTGGATTATGGGCCCTAGTGTAGTGACTGGTGTAGGCAGGGAACGATTGAATGTGTTTCTCAACGTCAGATGTTTCTATTTTGTTAGTAGGAATTTTGTGACCTCGTCCATCTAGCACAGCACATACTTCATCCTTTGTACAGACATTATGTATACGTCCATCACTCACGCGTAATGTATCTCTAAAATATTTCTTGCAAACTCTTATATTATCTTTCCCACACCTAAGAAAGTATTGGAAGCTTACAGATCTGGGAACTTTTGTGTTGTTGACTGGACGTCGTCGCTTGATTGTACTAGCCTTTACACAGCCCCTTATAAAAATGTTCTGTTTACTTTGGTCAGGAACTAAATAAAAGGATTCAAATATATTTTGCCGTTGTGCTGTGGAAATTTTGCCGTTGCATTTCAGGGCACAGCCACATATCACATCATGAAGCCGCTTCTCTTCAATGCGTTTTCCACTTCGGTTGATATATGCTTTTCCTGCCAGTCTCTTCTTTGTCTCCCTTTTCCTAGCCCATTCCTGGGGATTGCGACCACGTTTACGTCCTCTTCCAACAACTGCCGTAGCACTTGGAGCACTTGGTTGAGCAACTGCTGCACATTGTGATACACTCTGTTGTGAAAATGCTGCATATTCTTTCTTAGTAAGCTGGATTATTGCTTCATTTCTTGGAACTGTGGGTTGGAAAACTATTCAATCTTCTGATCCGCTGGGTTGGGAAGCTGCTGCATCATCTTGCAATGTGGATTGGCAAACTATTTTGACTTCTGAAGTGCAGATCTGAGAAATTATTCTATGCACTGGCAGAATATAACGATCATCTGTATCTGTAATTGTGAAGTCAGGTTCTTCATCAGAATCATCAAGTTCTGAAAATGTGTCTGTCTCATTATCGCTCATGTTCACCAGTTGATAATACTCAAATCTGAAAACAACATAGAATTTTATTGATTGTAGTGAAGTGCACATATAAGATCGCTGATATGAAAATTCAAAATATTACATTAAAATCCAGTAAAATTGATGAATTTTATTGTAATGTAACAATTCTCATTCCAATTTTCACAGGTTTCTTTGACTCAACTTCAAGCAAACAACATGCCCCATTGTTGTAATACATGAACTGCTACTGTGCAGCTTGTAAACTTACACTGCAATGAACCAATTTTCTAACAATGCAGTGCCTACTGCGTTCAAAGCAGCAGGCTTAACTCATAGGTAGAATTAGCCCTAAAGAGTCACATTTTCAATAACTAAACAACTTTATGTAATCATAAAAATATGTGTGAATTTCGTAATACAAAATATTTAAGTATTTAGTATTTACATTAGCCTACATTTACAAAACTATGTGTCGTATAACACAAGATTTCAGGTTAGGTTAGCAAAACCATTATTATTAGTTAGAAAGCATTGTTAAAGCATAGCTATTGTTTCCCACATTAATATGAAAATACATAATAAATAACAACAATCTTACCCTTCGCAAGGAATTCAGAATTCAGTAACATTAACACATTTTTAAACTTTCATGTAAAAAACACAAGATGAACGTCAACAGCATACAAACAACACGTTTACAAAGAAACAAATCATAGATAAAATATGTACGGAGTTAGTCACTTCGCCCTCTGAAAGATTGCTAGTTTTTCTCCATGCGGCCAACCTAACTTCAGCTGCCTTCTGAAAAAATAATAAAACTACGGATTTAGTCATATCACTGAAAATAGATGGCTTCTTCAGTTCCTCGGCAACAATTTCACGAATATAAAAAAAATGGAGTTACGGTTTGACTTCTGAGTGGCGCATATAATAATCACAAAAATAGTAGAAACAAAAAAGCATGGAGTTAATCGAACTGAAGCAGGGCTACCAACTTAGAGTAGGTACACATTATTCGTACTTATTCGCTTAGTTCCACGTGGACACGGCTTGTCTGAAATATAACGTTCATATTTTGGCTGCTATAATTCTAAGTTATACTACACGCTTCAAGCAGCGTGGCCATACCATTCAATAAATGTGAAACGCGACTATCTAACACACTCAATCGCGTATACACTAATATAGTCGAGAAGTTATGTATACTAATATGTAAGCAATGCTTGAAAGTTATTAGTCTTCAGGCTAGTGAAACACTCAGCACACAACAGAAGTGCTTAGGCCTATACATTTTCTTTCTAAATTATGGTAACGTACACTAAGCCTAATTATTAGTTGTGCACTATACTTAAACAGAATCGTAAATAAATAATAATTATTATAAGCTTAACTTTATTAATTCTAAGTTTCTTATCAGTAAATAAATCTACACTGTAAAAAAAGTGAGTAATATTACTCATCATATGTATGGTAATATTCACCATCCTTGAGAGGAAAGTCTGATTTCCGAATATGTGAGGAAATTTTCGCAAGGTAGTGTATTCGCCACACAAACCACTCGGAAGTTTCGCTCGCGCGTTATGTCAAATTGTCCTAGAGATCTTGCGCAAATACGTAATGAAAAATTACATTACAAGTTGAGTAACTTTCCTTGACACGTGTTGAGTAATTTTCCCTCACTTGTAGAGGTAATAAGCTTCCATTACATGTAGAGTAAATTTACCAAAACCTTTTTTACAGTGTAGGTGCGTGTCAGAATATTGTTGGAAGTATACACCCGCGCAGTATGATACCTGGGTGAATCTACCAATAAGTTTGAATGTAAACTTCCCCTCTAAGAAATATCGTACGTGTGTGGGTTCTCAGAAGGCTTATATATGTGGTGCTAATATTTTGTGGCGACAAGATTTTCGAACGGTTTGGTTTCAACGCTTTACGTACGCATCTGTAGTTCTGCTTCATTGGTTAGAGAGAATGTTTGAACTCTCGCTTGACTCGAGGTTCTACTGACAAACATACTATTGTTTACAATAACCTTGCTATGATTGGCGCGTAGATGAGAGATATGCCTGAACAAAGACACGCTGGCAATAAGCATGAAGCAAAACTGCCGGTGTTCACGTAAGGCATTGAACAAAATGACAGAAGAATCTTGACGCGAGGAACTTATGGTTCTACCTACAAGAATCAAGTGTGGTAAGACCACAAGCCTAACTCCACAGTGATCCGGGTTCGAACCCCGATATGATCAGTTCCGATTTTCACTTGCGGGAAACGTGGTGGATGTTGCCGTTGGCTGGTGGGTTTTCTCGGGGTAATCCTTTAACCCCCGCTCTAGAATTTCGACGCAGCAATGACATTTTCTTGTAATAATTACAAGACATTCCTTTGCAGTTATACAAACTTTCGTGAATGAACAAAAACATTTCGTATGATAATATTTGTTCAGAAAGTAAAAAAAAAAAAAATAGGAAAATTGTGTAGGCCTACTTTACCATAATCATAGGTTCGCGGAAATGACATAATTATACAAAAATCACATCCTTTGAAAATAAATTTTTCTGGACTAAAGTGACTTTTCATTTTTATATGCGTACTTCAAAATTAAAAAAATAGTATTACTGAAGAGTTCATTGATTGTATGTAAATAAAAAACCCAGCGAATAACATTTAAGTCAAGGCGGTCGAGGAGTAAAGTACGCAGTGTATAGCCTACGTGCGAGTATGCGGCGTCGAATCTGATTGGCTCCACGAAGGTTCTCTGTTCTACTTTTTCAAAATTACTTCATGTAAAATTTATTTACGTATACTTTATTTAATATATAGGTTTAGTATCATTATTGCAAATTCAAATACAGGACCTGCCTTGTAAAGTTACGAACATAGAGCCTACGTTGTATTTTTTTTTACAAAGACAACTTTTGTGGGTTTATAGGTGATTCGGGATAAAGTGAGCAAAGCCCAGATTAATTTCTATTTCCCGCCAGTTTATATCATTGCACTACATGTAAACATAAACGTTGCCACGTGCTTTTATTTACATAGGCTTGTACAATGTTTAAATTTACATTACACTGCTGCGATAAATGTTATTTATAATATCTACACATTAAATGCACGGGCGTTGTATATATGCTATACTCAATAGTAATCTTAGTTATAAATACCTGCGAGTTAACGTTCTATAACACTGTTTTTCTTCATAGACCCTAATTGGTTACGACACACACTGTTGTCGTTACTTATCTCGTAAATGCATGAGTAGTATATTAATTTGTAATTCAAAACCGCCAATATAAACACACACGACACAAGCAATTCAAGAATTCAAGTTCCGTTCAGCATACTGCCATGAACGACGACGACGCAATTCACAAAAACCATTAAATAACGTATTTACTTAATTTGTGAAACAAAAAGAAAAATGTTGTTTCTAATTGAATCGTTTATGTCAGAAACCACCTAAGGGAAGAAATTTCAAACAAATGTGTTTTTGATGGTACTGTACAATTTAAAGGTAAATACATCTTTTAATGCAGAAATAACCTATCTTCCATATTAGCAATGCTATTTGGCAGCCTTGAAAATAATCCATTTATTTCAGAAAGAACCCAAGCGCCGTCGCTTAGGTTCTTTCTGCGGTAAATTTCACTCGTGACGGTTGGCGGCCTTGATGACATCACGTGTTTTGTGACTCGCAGTTTTGTTTGATTGGTTACCTAACACTGAGTGGTTACTTTCCCTGAGTTTTCGGTGGAAATTAGAGTTATTTTGTTGTTTATTATTACATTATATAGTTCTTAAGTCATGTCGGATAGTTCAGATGATGAACCTAATCCCAGACGTGGAGTTGTGCACGAAGAAAAATACAAACGGAACATTATTCGGAATGCTAGGCTCAAAGGATTACAGTACGTCTCGTACAAAGGAAAAGAAGTTCCCAGCAAAGCCCCGCTGAATGATAGGCTCAAAGGACTGCAGTACGTCTCGTACAAAGGAAAAGAAGTTCCCAGCGAAGCCCCGCTGAATGATGTGAACTGTAAGTGCAATTTGAAATGTTACTTGAAACTTACGGATGAAATAAAATGAGAACTATGGGAAACATGATACTCTTTGGAAAATAAAAACACCCAAGACACGTAGTCTACATCCAAGCTTTAGTCGAGGTTATGTCTGTGAAACGTAGATGCAAAAACCGCAGGCCTAATGTAAATAATGAGCAAGCTCAAGAAAACCCTGACGTGCCTTGCCAAACGAAAAAAAATTCATACAATAATTGTAAAATAAATGTGTTCTAACTCAAGTTTGTAGAAGTGTTTTTCTTGAAAGTGTTTGAAATGTCTGACAATTGAATCAGAAGAATAAAATAATAAAGGTTCTGTCCTTCACAAAAGCCCTGTAGATATGAGAGGAAAATCTAGAAGTGGAAACGCCCTTCCAGGTAATGTTTGTGTAAGGATACAGCAGCACATTGAGAAATTTGATGTCGAGGAAACCCATTATGGCGGACAACCTAAAAAAATATATTGACGCTAGGCTTGATGTCGCAAAAATGCATGCAAAGTTTATTTTAGTGAAGCATCTCGTACTGTTTTTTGATGGGCCATCAGGTCAAAATAAGAATCATACAGTTGTGCGTTTTTTACTAAACCTCTGTGACTCAGGTCGGTTTGAAACAATAACTCACAACTATCCTGTACGTGGTCACTCATTTTCCCCCGTGTGACAGAGATTTTGGAAGAATAAAGCGTCTCTTGAGAAAGATGGACAGGATTTATACTCCTGATGACTATGCAGAGCTCATGCTAAAAGCTAGTAAGTCTGGCCGATTTACTGTATATCACCATACATCATACGATGTTCTCAGTTTCGAAAAGTGGTGGCTCAAATCATATAAGAAAATGCCACTTTCGGACGAAACATCAGGCAGGAAAGTACCCAAGGAAAATAAGCATGCCATTCAAAGTGTCCAAGTATAAGCAGTTTCTCCACAACAAGGATACTCAGGAAAATGTGGTCGCAAGCGAATTCATTGGAGGAATAACATCATCTACCTTCACATTGCTAAAATCTGCGAGCCCTCAGGAACTACCAACAGAGAAAGCTTATCCTTTGGAGAAGGTATGTTTACTTTTATTTTACCAAGGTTATTTTAAACGTTTATATTTTGCTTCTAGCTAAACATTTTTGTAGGTTATAACAAATTTTAAAAATTATCGGGTTTTGCACAGTGAGATTTTTGGTTTTAGGTCCCAATCAACAAAAAAAAATAGACGATATAAAAAATTGATCGAATACGCTGTTATATGAATCCTTCTACGTCACTATCATCCAATGGACAACAACTGACAAGGAGTTGCAAGAAGACTTGCAAGAAGCTGAACAAGTGAATAAGGCCAGATCTTTTTATATAGACATATTGTAGCGTGTACACAGTAAAAAATTTTGTACATTTACAAGGAAATTCTTGTACCGTAATATCAGAACATTATCGGTCAGATAACAAATATAAGATGTCAGAAACCTTTTTTAAGTGGTTACAAATATCGTAAACAACTTTGGGAACTAATACAATAATGCTAATCAGCCGATTTTTCGAATTGAAACAAAATAAACCTTGGAAACCTTTCACATTTTACAAAACATTTCGTACTGTCACAAAATTTTTTTTTGGAAACTAGTTTCCAAAAAAATTTTTCGTAACACTACAAGCAATTATTGTAAAATGAACCAGATATTAGCTGTAAATATACAAAATTTGTTTGTAGATTTACAGAAATGTTTGTAAATTTACAAATAAATTTGTAAATTTACAAGATTTTTGTAAATTTTACAAAATATTTTCGTAGTGTTACAAAAAACTTTTTTGGAAACTGGTTTCCAAAAAACTTTTTTTGTAAAAGTACAAAATTTTTTTTACTGTGTAGTCTGCATGTATTTTTTGATTTAGGCCTAGCAAAAACACTCTTTTTTTATACTTAAGTGTATCTGTTACTTACCTTTGATACCAAAACAGGAAAACACTAACGGATTGACTTAATATCAATAATAATTTTAATTAAATCACTTTAGACAGTCATTTATTGCAAAAACCACCAAAGTGCAATATTTTCAAAAATTTATAACTCAAAAACATAAAAGAAAAAAAATAAATAGATATTCCCAATAGCATGATTTTGATATGGTAAAAAAATCTTTGAAGGAGACTAGACCTATACTTAAGCTGCAAAACAGTTTTTTTTTTTAGTTTTCCGAAAGTTGAAAAGCGTACTTAGGTGGTTTCTGAAATAAACGATTCAGTTCGATATGCTCAGTCTGGCGATCGCAAAACATAACATATTACAGATTACTAATGACTTCACGTCATTTAGCAATAATATTCATAAACAGTTATATGTAATACTTTTGAATGTATTAATCAGAAATCCTTACTTATTACACAACGGACCAACACACACATGACTCAACTCGCTTTCAAGCGAGCAGTGAAGCGGCGAAAACCTAACTCTGGTGCCACCTGTCGGTGGAATTTTCAACTACTTATGTGGTGCGAGCGTTAGCGGCAATGTGTCAACGACATTTTTGGATTCAGTGGCGGTTTCATCACTTTGTGGTGGAGCTAATCAAGTCAAACTACTCTGTCAGTAGGTATGTCAATAAGATCATAAATAAATATTTTAAAGTATATGGTATACAAAGAGGTCGATTGCATTTGAATGCTGTATTAAACAAGAAATACTCAAAACTACACGCAATGATTCGCTACCAACCATACAAACTATAATGTAACCGTTGTTAACGTTGACTAATATGCAGTAAGGG
>PNEQ01131805.1:93475-116618 GCA_003012365.1 Medauroidea extradentata
ATATATATATATATATATATATATATATATATATATATATATATATATATATATATATATATATATATACATACATACATATACAAGTGTGCTGTATGTCTCATGTCATTTCAATGAGCGTTACGAACTTACGAAGCTTGGAAGCATGTAACACAGTACAATATAGACTAGTCAAGAAATTAAAAATAAATAAACAACTTATCCATTATGCTTCTTAAATGTGTTAATAAATTTAATGGGCGTATTATCACGCCTCTGAAAAATAAAATTTGCACATAGGCTAACAAGCTTGAATCCTCATAAGCGCTGGCCAAAACTTCTAACCGCAGTTTATCGACATGCATGCGCATATTCCAGAGGGAAACTTTCATTTTTAAAAAGAAGAGGTTGCAGGCCTGTTTAGGCCTACTTCAATAGCCTACAGGTTTCAAGACACGTTCACATATAAACAAGTATGCGTATAGGCTTCTGACTAGCTGACAGCTCGGTAAAGCTATCCGATATGAGCGGACAGTTGACTCGATAGATAGGCTACACGTGGATTATATGTGGATTCACAAGCACACTTAACGTACGTACGGACACATGCACGTACGTTAAGTATTAGAGATTGTTTATGTAGGCCTATTAACAAAAGTCCGCAACAGATGATCGTACATTATTGTTATGTTTCGGAGCGAATTAAATAATTTATGACCATAAGATAAACGATTTCTCAATGTTAATTAAGTTAATACTTGATTCAGTTTTACGTTTGCACATGCTGCATTCAGAACCACCACTTAGCGTGCGTACGAAGTAGAAAGTTGATCAACCCTATTACATAGGCCTACGTATGCACACGATGCGCGGATGTGAATGCTAGCATGCACACTTAGCTTTAAATACATGGCTTCTTATGGAGTGACACAATGACGTCACCAAACGTAAAGTCAAGCAGCCTTGACTTTACGTTTCCGATAAACTGTAAACCTACAGTCAAAGTCATGGTGGCCGTTTGTAAAGAATCAGCTGATTGTGTATGTTATCTTGGAAAATGTTTATTTCTGAATATTGTTTTCTTCTCCAGTACTAGGGTTTCATGAAAAATGGAACAGTAATGTCTTAACTGTATTCGGAAAACCTTATAAATTGCATTTGAGAAATATTTGTAAATGAACCGTAAGTTTCGTAAATAGATGGCATTGCTTATGTTCTGCAAAATATTATCATAAATGGAAAATTTTTTAAATAACTGGGCTTTATCTACGTCACATGCTTTTATGGCAAATATAGCCTAAGTATAATGATTTATGTCAGAATATTTCCATTAAAAACAGATTCCCAATAATTTTTAACTATTGTTACTTCAACCTAACGTTTGTATTGTGTATTGTCAAAATACTTCAGTAACGGAACCGTAAGACAAATGTTAAAGTAATCAATTGAGTATGTGGCGTTACCACGCCATTATTAATTCTGCCAAGTCGTTCTAACAAAGTTTTAATTCCTTGCTTGACGCTAAGATGTCACCTCTGATAAGTGAACGTACAAACTGTAGTGTGTGCGAGTTTTCTCTGGAAACAGTGACTTGTCCCGGTCTGGCTCCAAGCTCTGCCTTATTGCTTAACAAGGCGCTATTAGCATATTACGTATCAGTGCGGCGTATCGGACGCAAAGCACGGCGAGGCGCTGCTGTGAGCTCGCAAGAAGGCCTGTATCGCGAACTTAAGTTCCCGCTAAAAGAGGCGTCGTGTTGGAGGGGGAAAGAGGCGAGGTTGCGGCCTGGCTGCTTCAAAGTGGAGGGCGCATGGCTAAAGGTCAGGCTGACCCCTCCCCGGCGGAGCAGTGGGCGTGGCACGGCGGGGCCAATAGCGAGGTGGCAGAGGGCGGGGCCAAGGGTGAGTGACACCTGCACTGCGCCCTTCACCCGGAGGGGGATCAGCACATTTCATTAGAGGGCGGGAGGTGGCGCCACCCCCACTACATCGCCCGGCGACACGGCCCGGCCCTCACCCCTACCATCCCTTATATATCTACCCTTCCTTATCTCCAGCATCACACTCTCTCGTCTCCAGAACTGCTGGCCCGTATAAACGTCTCTCACTCAACCTCTAGTACTTGCATAGTGCCTTCTACTGTCGACTTCTTTAATACTTAAGTTTACCGCAGTCACGTCTCTTTGAAAACTTTCTTTGCCACGACTCACATTTTGTCAGAAAAGCTGCTTTACAGCATAGAAAATTTTTGTTTCAACTGTAAAGTTATCAAAGAAATTGTTTTATTATAAATATATTCAAATGTAATTTATTGATAAGGCTACATGCAACATTTAGGTCTACAAGGTAAGCTATAGGTTCGGGAAAAAAAAATTCACAGCAAAAATAAAATAACGTTTTTACTTTAAACAAAATTTTCCTTGCGTCGCAGGTACTTGGTTTGCAGTGGGTCGTATTGGGACAAACTTTGTGTTGTTGCAATTAAAATGCTTTCAGTTTGCAAGCAGCTAGTTTACTACTGTAGCCTAGTAGGCATACACAACTAAACTTTGTAAAGTAAGGAAACGAAAAACATTAAAATAAATTAAACTTGTCAGCTATTCTTTAAATTCGCGATGACACGTCACTGAGTGAGAAAATATCAAATTATTTTTTGCTTGAGAAGTTTATTATAAACAAACAAATGATTAATCGAGCAGTTTTTCTACAGCAATATTTCTTAAGAAATTTTACTTGTATCACATATTTTGAAAATAAGATTCTTTTAAAATTTTATTGTGTTTATCATTGATTTTCTATTTCCTCTCAGTGGCTGCAAGCTCTGTCAGGTCACGGGTTAATTTCTTCGTTAACATAGTTTCTTGTGAATTTTTATGTTGCTAATACTCTATAATGTCATGTCATTCACTTCCTTTGAGACCCCTTTGTTATGACAGTTATCCGAGGTTGCTTTGTGACAACTGGGGTGACATTGTGTCATTAAAACTGTTTTTAATGTGGGGTGATTAGTAAATAAATAATGAAACAGACATAAATGAATCAAATGTTTGCTATGGTTTTACGCACGCAACTAAAATTCATTATTTCTGACCCAAAAGGCCTAAGAAAAGAAAATTGTGAGCGCAACAAAGTATCCCTTGGTGTCAAAGTAAGGTTAGTTTACAGTAATATTTCCATTCACATTGGCCTAAGTGAATTTACTTGCCTTATTTTGAACAACGTAGACACAGGACTATTTGTTAAACAATAGTGTTTTGTTTATAAAATACTCAAATAAAGACATCTGCGTGGACACATGACCCAGTCAACAAGTGCTTTGTTGGAGATAACATCAAACATCAGCAGTCTACGATTGTGGCCTTATATCAACTAACAGGATGGCAGTGACTGGATACACGCAAGTATACCTATACCTACACACAATTGTTCTTCCTGCAGGTGAGACATACAGTATACTTTGTGTTTCGAGTCTACGACACACAACGTTTCTAATGTAATATATGGATGTTTCATTTCTCTTCTGACGTCAGTGTAGTACATGGTTGTGTGCAGATGTAAATCAATTGTCGCTGACATACCTAGACTCAACCAGCAACTAATAATTCTCTATATTATCATTTAATACGTCGTGGAAAGGATTACTACCAGTTGTAAACACACACGTGTGTGTAAATGAACAGGCGTGTGTGTGTGTGTGCGTGCACTACTATTGGGGCCACGGTCGGCGAGTAACCAGAGAACTCAAATTTCACTAACGTGATCCGGGTTCGATCCCAGTGGCCTACTGTGCAGTATTCCAAGGTGTGGTGTGGTCAGTAATGACTATACTCAACACCGAGTTACCTGAGGAACTTTACACTGGTAGGAGCAGGTCCACTCCACAGCCAGTATTATACAAAAGCCAACGTGCGAATTTACCAGATATGTTATACCTCGGTCTGTGCAGCATAACTGACACGCAACACAACCACGCCACTCCGCTGTTCCATTCCCGGGGGAGGGGGGGGGTGGGGTCCCTGGAGCTTCGCATGTGGGAATCGTGCCTGATGCTGCTGCTGGTCAGCAGGTTTTCTCGGGGATCTCCCACTATTCCTCGACCCTCTCCATTGTAAGACCTTATTCCACGTAGGCTAATACTCCGGAGCATATACGAGACCAGTAGTAAGCCTACAGTCCGCCATGCGATATCCTCACACGATATTTCATGTTTCACTACAGTCATTTGTTGTGACGTTTGTGGTCAGTTACACAGTGGTGTAACTTGTTCAACAAGGGTTCGAGTACCACAAGAGTCGCTTTCGATTATTGGACGTTGGAAACTTGTTGCTCGATGCCGTTGGTGGGCGGGTTTCTGTGAACTCTTCAGTTCTTCCATTCCGCAACAGCTCCGTACCCATCTCAGTATTGCTCAATCCCTAGCATTGCTAGGCGCTCATGAATATGTCTCTCCACTCAGCTGTAGAGTGTGTGACGTCACTACACACGTCAATAGGGCCTACAGTTCGCTACAAGTCTTGACTGCAACTAGACAACAACGCGAGTCCTTCAACCTCCTGAAACATCAGATGAGACTATGTCTTGTTGCGTGTGTGGATAGTCGTTTGTTATTGCTTTCGTTCAGTTCCGCTGGCATTATTTATTAAATGATATTACTTACACTTGAATAACAGTGAAAAACACTCGAGAAGCTTCATCTTTACTTAGTTAATTATAGCCTACTTTGGTAAACGCATAATAGTCTTACGGTGTACACAATCTTGTAGTGATACCAACGCAATCTTTTTGTAGTGAGCACAAAAGATGTGAGACGTAGGTAGGCCTAATACCAACAAAATATTTTTTCTCGTGCGTCATTTGAAAAGCCCGCAGAAACTGTCGTATTCAATACGCCGCTAGCTGATGCACCGTATTTATTTGTTTTACAATAGGTAAACGTAAGATTGTTATGCCAACAGCGATAAAAATAAAATATGTTCGAAATTTTCCAATACAAGCGTACGCCCAAATTAAATTAAATTCACAAAACTTAAGTAAATTAGTAAACAACTGATTTATTTTGGTAAAGCAATTATTTACGAGAAAAATTTACCCCATAAATTTTACTAACGGACCTTCTCTTTGAATAAGACTATGTATTGCCGTGAAACTTGCAAACTGACAATAAAATACTTTGAACCGAACGTGTCTGGTGAATAGACGCGATTGCGACAGAATGTTATCCGGCTGCAAGAAAACCTCACTATTAAAAAAGGCGAGAATAGGCTTAGGCCTATAGCTGTTGTCAGCAACCACACGGCATGTTTATACAATACAGTTCCATAGGCCTAATTGTATGTTTGTTTACGACAGCTAATAGGCCAATGGACTTTTCCTGCTCTTGTTTTACTGTGGCTTTATTCTGCTATACTCTATAGATAACATTCGCTCGCAATGATGCATGGCCACAAAAACAGTTCAACTTGTAATAACTTATTAACTCATTGCAGGAGTCGTTCCAAGATCACAACAATTTTGCAATCCCGAAATAGAAATATTTGCTTACCCGTCATTAGACAGCAATCTTCAAGTTATGTATGTTATAACAATGTTATATTATATCTGTTTAATATTCGTGTTTTCTGTACTAGAAATACCATTAAAAATATATCCGACCAATTAAATGGAAATAAATAGGCCTATATAATACTACCTAAAAATTAAACCTTGCCCTACTTATAACTCCTGCGTTTGTCATAGCGTCTTTAAAATCTCACGTATGAAAACTACAGAACAGCCCTAGATAGTGACATTAGCCAACTTTATGAGCAAAGATTTACCCATAATGATACATTCGTTAAACGTAATCTGTTCCTCTGCAGTTAAATATAAGAGATTTCCGCTTCAGCCATTTTTCTTCAGAAACCCGTTACAAGAGAAAAAAAATTTTTGCTCTAAAAGTGGGTACACCCTATTTGTTATCTAAGGTTGGTGTTTTTTTGTAGATTGGCATCGCTATAGTAGGTACAACTTGAAAGCGTTGGTTTTACCAATGAAATATGTACGATGCCGCCTGAAGGGTTTATGGTAAGGTTTACTGTGAGTACAAGCTACTGTGCTGGGCGGAAGTTAGACGTAACTACCACGCCATGACGTGCCGTGGGAGGAGTGTATATGGCCGCCATCTTGACGGCGCTGTGTGTGTCTGCTGAGCGACAAGAACTTGTGACGTCGACACAGATAAGATAAGCCTACTGCCTGTCTGTTATCGCGACACAGCGTTGCCACACATCTTATACTGCACATCAGCTATGGTGGCAAATTCTACGCAAGCCTACTATCTTGGCGGCACGGTGATTTATTAAAAACAGGAAATAAACAATACATGTGGGGTATATTGTACAGTAGTTTTCGGGAAAATATTTCCTCACCACTTTGTTTTAAAACATTATGTGCGCGCGTGCAGCTGTGTTTCACGGTCAATGATTGGTTGTTTGTATGTCTTAGCTGCTCGTGTTTTACCCGCCAATCACATAGGACTACTCAGTAACCTTGTTCTACCTGGCCCAGTCAAGTATGTTACGTCTCTATACGTAGCCTACACAATCCGCCAATGACGAACAAGCAGAGATGCAGCCATGCATGTAGGCCTACGGGACTGAAACGAAGTGGTACAAACTATTTTTCCTAATCATACCTAAACTAGTCGTTAAAGGAGGTCAGTTATATTGCTTTAGGAAGTTTAATTTTATGTCCAGCAAATGCGATGAACTAGTCATTAAATGACGCCTCTCACAGCCTAGTTTTCCAGACGCTCTGCGCCACATCTTTCAACATTGTGATGTCCTCGTCGCTGTAAGATTTGTAGGCTTATTACAAAGAAACATCGTATCATAGGCAGATACAACGTAAGGACACAGTGGATCAAATTGCTTAACAACCATTCCTGGACCTTAGCATTACACTTTACTTGAGATATAATTATGTGGACTTTCATGAGTTTATTTAGAATGTTAGTTCGACGTTTACTGACCAATGTCAAAATAAACAGTCCACCCTCAGATAGATATACAAAGAACATTACCTTAGGCCTAAAGGTAATTTTCTGCTATAATTATCATAAAAAGCAGCAAAGCAATTTAAATGATATGAGGATATCAGTTTAATACAGTTGTCAGAGTTCTCTAGACGTCTGTTAATTTGTGAAGTAGGCCTTTAACTTATATGGAAATGTGGGTTGAATTTTTCTACATATAGGCTGTCCAACCTATGTATAATACGTTTAGTTCTACGTGTACTTCTAAATGCTGGGTCAGTACCAAGTACATATTAGTGTAAGTATAGTCTTCTGACATGTCAATGTAACTCCTGTTACACCACATGTAGCTAGAGACATACTAAATTCGCGTTATCATTTGGTAGCAGAATAATATTCACTTTCCTAACTTATTCATAATAGAGTATGATCTGCGATTTAATTGGCCACGAACTTTTATGTGTTGTCATTGACGTGTGTCACGTCTTTACAGAGATTGGCCTCTCTACCGTGTAAGCATTCTCCGCGGCAAGTCACAACAAATATCGGCCAGCGGGAGACGTCGAACGAGCCTATAGTCACTTGGAGTCTAGTCAGCTGACAGAAAATAACACGAATTTTGGATATCTATACATAGCTCATTCGCCGAGGAGAGTTTGTGCAAAGTGGGCTGTTTAAAATTCATACCTACTTGTGCCGTATAGTTTCAAAATATTAAGCAATAAATTAATATTGATTTACAGTTTGTGATAAGTTACTTCTGCAATGTTTATTTACGAGCAACAGTGTACTTAAACTAACTGGGATAAGTGATCGTTGCATTAGACAACTCATATAAATAGTTGAAAAACTAAAGGCGCGTGCAGCTTTGGGACCATTTAACGGTGCATCGACTGCATTCATAACCGAAGTGTTTATTCTAGAGAGCATTCAAGCACTGGCTGAAACTTGGCAGTGGGAAATAATGTGACGAGCTTGATGCACTTGTTTGTTGCGCAAAGTCAGTTAAGTGTCTCAAGAAGAAAGTTCAGAGAAGAAATTACTTTTGCACATTTTAGCACTCTTGAGGATTTTCGTGTTTGTGGTGTGAAATTATAAAATTGCCTATAATCATACCCTACATTTGGGGGAAAATAACTCTAATTAAAAAAACTGTAATCATAACTCTAAATGAAATGGAAGTAAGAACCGAAACAGTTGCTACTAAAAATAAATTTTTCTCCACGTGACTGACAGTAAAACACGCATTATTAAAAATGATTATGCTATCGGCACGTATTTTAATTTTGAAATTAAACTTCTTCTTATAACATTCGAGATTGGAAACCTCTGAAGAAGAACAAAGCATTAGAATGTCGAGTTATTTACTACATTACGTTGTGCTGAAACCAAGACATGCTTTATCTAATAGTGAGTTTTGTGGTAAAAATAACTTTATGAACATTACTAGGAACAATGTTTTAACTTAATTGTATTATTTTGAACTTTAAAAATAATCATTAACGTTTGTTCTCAAATCATTAGTACGAAGCCCATGACCAAACCATGCAAGATTCTAAAAAAAAAAAAAAAAAAACACGACTCTAATAAAGTGAATTCACGTATCTCTGAACTTGTGTCACGTATTCGGCTCATCAGCGACTGCACAAGTCTTATATAGCCTACGCACAGACTAACACAATAACTTCTTATAATCTTCGTGATATCCTCACAATTATGTTAAATACTCTCAACGAGGTCACGAGGTCTTGATAACTGGTGAGGGATGGAGAAGCGACGGAATGTAGGAGCACGGAGAAAGGAAGTACCCAGAGCAAACACGCCGACAAACGGCAGCGGCAGTAACGTTTCCATGTGCTAGAATCGTGAACAATTCCGTTGAGAGAGAAGTGCGAGTCATCGTTGTGGGAGGCGAGAGGTCTAACCACACACACAGGTGCAATCAATCTCTCTCTCGACAGATGAGTAGCCTACATTGACAATATAACTAGAGGTGATGTTATATCGCGGGAAAACTTGATTGTTTGCTGTATTTCAACACACGTTCAGCTTATTAGATTATTACTGGCTTTATCTTGTACATCTTGCTGTTACCCTATTTGACTGAGCCAATAAGAATCCCGCTGTTGTAATATTTGATGCCTGTTATTGGTCCACAGGCAGCTACGTTGTGTCAGAGGTACATCACCCAGTCATATATGTTTCAAGAAACTACAGTGTTTTCAAGGGTATGTTGGCACGAAACATTTTCGCGATATACCATCATCTCTAACGAGAACATTTAGTTTCATATACACACACGGGTTTATGAGACTAAGCGTTACTAAACGCCGTACATTTAGTAATGTCTTTGAATGTTTCTTGCAATGTCAATCATCAGATAGTGTCACCCTACAGTTATTTCAGCAGTTAAGATACACGCTTGCTGTCATCTGACTTGAACAAAGGTAACCAATATGAAGCACTGTGATAGTATGTCCCCCCCCCCCCCGGCCGGTTGTTGCAGTAGTTAAACTAATCGACCCCACAAAGTCGATCCGAGCTCGATTCCCGATGGGGTCGGTCCCTGGATTTTCGAACATGACAATCGCGCCGGACGACGCCACTGGTTGGCGGGATTTTCTCGGGGATCTCCAGTTTTCTCGTCTCACATATTCCCGCACTTCTCCATCGCAGAACAACGTTCAATGTCATCGTACAGGACAAAGACATGACTATGTAATAAGTCAGCACAGCAGAGTGCGGTACACTGACCAGGGTATTTACTTATCGTGAGCTTACAATAGGGTCGTGAACTTTTAGCGGAAATAATTCTGCTCCAGCTTGTTCAGTGCCTTATGTGCACATCTGTAGTTTTGTTTCATAGTCAGTGATTGGATGTTGTAACTGTCACGCGTCTTGAGGTTCTACCCGCAAACATCAGAAGTGTGGTGTTGCTTAATGTGATTGGCGCAGTCTGATGAGACACGTCACTTTACAAAGACATGTTGCTATTAACCATGAAGCAAACTGCAGATGTGACTGAAACAGTCTGGAGCAACATTCTTTTCACGAAAAGTTCACGCCTTAGTTAACAAGCATCAACATTTCAAGCGTTTTAAAATATCTTGGGGGGGGGGGGTGAATCATTGCTATAAAATCATTGTTTTAAGGTGACTATGCAGTATAAGAATTTTAGGAAGAAGCTTCCTTTCTTTCCACCCCGCGTCCAAACACACTGTTCCCAGACTGTCAGGCCCTGATATATTGGTGCTGATGGCATGCAGTACAGTGCATACGTGTTTCTGAAATCTGATTGGTCTACGTGACTCGTGACGTCAGTGGCGATGTGCACTGCAGTGCTGGTTGAGTTCACCATGCAATTAATCAGCAGTCGATCTGCCGAGCTATCAGTAAATAGGCCTACGTCACGAAAGACTAGCCAATGAAATAGTAGCCGGATGTGTGTATCTGAAAAAAACAGGCTAACACAAGCATTTTTGGTTCCTTAAAGATAATAATGGAAATTCGGTTGACGGAAAAAAACGCTAATTATTTTTCTAGGATGTGTTATGAAGAAAGTTTAATATTGTTAAGTGGTTGTTTTAGCAAGTAAACTACACCGTAAAACCATTTGCGCACGAAACGGAAAGGGGCCGCAGTGGCCGAATGGTCAGACCATTCGCCTCTCACTAAGGTGATCCGGGTTCGATTTCCGGTGCGGTCGTTCCCCGGATTTTCGTATTTGGGAATCGTGTCACGGTTTTCTCGGTTACCTCCAGTTTCCCTTGCCCTTTCATTCCGGGGCCGCTCCATACTCACTTCATGTCACACCTCACCAGCGCTGAAGACGGGCTTGTTCCCGAGTTTTTTTCAGACTGGTGCCAATAACTAAAATATTTTTTAACCAAAAGTTTTGAAAAAATTTGAGTCAATGTGCAATCACACGATGCACAATACTGTGGACGCGTTTTTTAAAATAATGTACCATTCGTCAGACAAAAAAATAATTTCCTTCATTTTTGCTTATTTTCACGACGAAAAACGTGGTAGGCCTACTTTGGGTAATGAAATATAAAAAACCGTTCAGTATAATTCTACAAAAAAATTCAGCTACAAATTATAACATATAAGTGTCAAAACTGTGCAGCGAATTTTTGATATGAGTATTAGGTAGCAATAAAAAAATATTTTCGAAATCTCTGCAAAACTCCGTAACAAGGCCTTAAGGGCGCGGTCTACAGCAATTTTCATCACTATTATTTTTATTTTTATTTGTACCAGATATTTTTTTTCTTATTTTAGACACAAAATGTGACTAAATTTGACTCATATGAAAATTTTTTATCTCTCATAGTTTTCGCGTAATGGCTTTTTAAAATCATATTTTAGTATGTTTCCGTTTTAACGACTACGCTAAAACAAACTGATATACCAAACTCAAAAAATCACAGTGGATAAAGACATTGCAGGCTACAATGACATGCTCATAAAATTTAAGAATAAAAATTATTTGAATTAAAAAAAATGCTGAAACTGAAAATTTCAAAAGTTCAATAATTTTTTTAAAATACAAATAATGTTTATTCTTTAATTTTATGAGCATGTCATTGTAGCCTGCAATGTATTAATCCACTGTGATTTTTTTGAGTTTGGTATATCAGTTGGTTTTAGTGTAGTCGTTAAAACGGAAACATGCAAAATATGACTTTAACAAGCCATTACGCGAAAACTATGAGAGATAAAAAAATTCATAAGAGCTAAATTTAGTCACATTTTATGTCTAAAACAAGAAAAAAAATCTGGTAAAAATACAAAATAAAACAATGATGATGAAAATTGCGGTAGACCGCGCCCTTAAGCGATGACAACAATCTCTCACTCACGAGACGAGAAGTAAAGAGTAAAGAAAGAGTTTGGCCCGCCATCTATATTCTAGGCTGTTATAGCACGCACAGGGCAGACGGCCAGCATCGCAGATACCTCAGCAGGTTGTCGGCAGTTAACATCAGCCCGATGTGGGATGACTTATAAAAACAACGGTAGTTGAAGGAACCTGCTGCAAAGTCAACCATCACCGCACTTACAGAAGCCTGGTGTGGAAGTGTAATAATTGCTCGGCGGAATCTTCTTCCACAGATATTTATAAGTTCCTGCCCGCCGTGAATGTAATATGGAGATCGATGCGAGGCGAAGGAGAAATTTTAAAGCTTTTAAACAGGACTAGAAGAACATTCAAGAAGAGACAAGAGGAGAGAGAACTTGCCAGCCCGGAACTGGTCCTATTAGCGAAACTTTCTACCCTCCCTCCTTCCTTCCCGCCCACCCCCCGCTACTGTCATTGTTCCTCGACTTAATGCCGCGAGATTGAAGTCTGCGCGCCAGACGTCGAGCTGCCATCTTAAAACTAATCTTTCACTTTGCCGGCACAACGAAACCTGCCGAAACTTTCTGCCACGTCCCCCCACCCCACCTTTCTTCACTTACCTACCTCCTTCTTTACGCTTTTCTTTCTCCACTGCATTACTATCACGTTCTCTTACTCTCCCACACGCACATGAGGCAGTTGTGTCAATAGACTTGAAACGTCCAGAGCATGAAACAAGTTAGGCGTTTCTCTGAAAATTACTATCATTTAACATATGTCGCGGACATGTACAGGAAGTATTAATAAGAATCATCCGTTTTGGCACGTTTATATTTCAGAAACTAGTAAACATATACGAGTAATTGTTATTTTTGCTGAAAGGGAAACACATAAAGTTTTTTTTTTTCCGTAGGTGTTCCATATGTCCCCTTTAAGATGCACGTCATATGTCAAGGCGGTATTCTAAATGGTCCCACACTGCAGCGAGAATGTCTTGACTTACTGCTTCCACGGCTGCTGTTATGCGACGTCTAAGTTCATTCATTGTTGTTGGTAACGGAGGCACTTAAACAGAGTCTTTAATTACCCCCCCCCCCCAAAAAAAAACACATACAGTATGGTCCGGTGACCTTGGATGCCAGTCGTGTAAGGCTGCATCATTTGGTCAAGTGCGACCGATCCATCGTCCAGGAAGCCTTTGATTTAAACATTCCCGCACTTCCAGATGCCAGTGTGGCGATGCCCCATCCTGTTGGTAAATTATGTCGTTCGAATCACTCTCCAACTGTGGGAAAACAAAGCTCTCAAGCATATCGAGATACGTTATTCCTGTAACTGTGTTCTCAGAAAAAAAAATGGACCATACACCTTTTCTCGTGAAACTGTACAAAACACATTCCATTTTGAAGAGTCTCTCACGTGTTGCACAACTTCATGTGGTTGTTCTGTACCCCATATTCGCACGTTATGGCGGTTCACATTTCCATTTAAATGTAATACTGCCTCGTCACTAAACACTGAGCGTGGAACAAAACTGTCATCGTCCTCCATCTTGTCAAGAACGAACTTACAAAACTCCACACGTCGTTCTTTGTCACCTCCACGAAGAGCTAGCAGGAGCAGAATTTTGTAAGGTTTCACTTGTAAACGTCGACGCAGCACACGCCAGACGGTCATCGAGGGCATGTTGAGTTGTTGAGCTGCACGGCGAACGGATTTCTTCGCACTGCGTGTGAAACAATGGTAGATGCACTCCACGTCTACGTCGGGCACTCGGGGACCGCCCGGCCATTTGCCTTTACACAGACAACCTGTTTCTCGGAATTGTTCAAGCCATCGTCTAATGCTCTGTGCTGTAGGTGGAGCAACACCATGCATAGTACGAAAGCCACGCTGAACTCTTATTACCGACACTCAATGCGCAAAACTTAGAATACAAAACGCTTTCTCTTGTCCAGACGCCATGTTTACTAGAACTCAAGTGCACTGTAAAAAATTTTCTGTACTTTTACAAAGAAAAGCCTTGGAAACCCAGTTGCCAAAGAAATTCCTTGTAAAACTACAATGGTTATCCTTGTAATAAAATACAAAGTATAGGTTTGTAAAATTACAAGGACTAGCCTTGTAGCTGTACTTTCAATAAGGAAAAAAATTAATTTAAATGTTCATTGTTCTTCATGAATAACACTGAACTTATTTATCAAAAAACTTTTGAATAAAGGACGTATATAAGAGATTATTTTGAAACCATAAAAAAAAAATCTCAGTAAGTGGTAAGTTTCGAACCACTAATCCCAAGCTTAGGATTTACGCACCGTACCCCTAGATCACCATAAATTACATACCGCTTAGTATTTATTTATTTGTATACATTCAATGTATAGTTCAGTAATAATTCTTCCTTTTAAAGCACACAATTATTATGAATATTCACTTTATTCCAGAAAAATACTTTTCACAGGTTGTGATCTTTGCATAAGTAATTTCCGGCGAACTTACGATTTTTGTAGGCCACACATTTTTTCTATTTTTTTTTGCAAACAAAATCCGTTTAACATTATAAACTAATAACTTTACAATGAATATTTTCAACATTTACAAAAATTTGTACAACTACGAAGAAGTGCCTTGTCATATTTTACAAAATAATTTACAGTGCAGGAACTGTCGGTATAGGTACAAGGAATTCCTTTGTAGTATTACAAAGTTTACCTTTGTAACTTCATAAACTAATGATTTTACAAGGGTATTCTTTGTACTTTTACAAGGATTTGTAAAAGTACAAAGAATATCCTTGTAAATTTTACAAAATTTTTTAGAGTGTGGGTGTTTACTTAAGCACACTGCTGCTACATAGCGGGAACCATGTAAAACTCGAACGTTTCCTCATTCCAACAGTACGATGTTCACGCACATATCTCAAGTTGCAGAATACGTACGCATTTTTAGAAATGGATGATTCTTTTTTATGTACGCTGTATTTTAGAACTTTATGAGCAAAGTTTGACTTGTACCTTAGCGCAAAACCGTTCGGAGAAATGAACTAATAGCAGTGACGAAAAGAAGCCTATCGAAGGAAGACAACAGCAGCAGGAAAATCTCAAGGGTTAATTAAACCCATTTCAACATTCTTAATATACGTTTTAGTCCCACTTAAAGCTGGTTCATTTGAGCAACTTGTATATCAAGAAAACTAACTAAATGTACAGTACACTGGCTGAATACAAGTGAAACTGTTTAGAGAGAAGACATGGTGGTGTCAGTACTTAGTATTTAGACAAAACCTCACAAAGGAACTTTACTATACTTTCATAGGTTCATAAATACAACTATCGCATGAACGAGGTAACTAAAGCCAGGGTATCCCATATCTATTGCAGATAATTGCCATTATGAACCTCAATCATTATTTTTGCTGCCCCAGAAAAGTTTTGTAGTGACTACAAAAAATGTAGTAACCAATCGAAACATTTTTGGTAACGTCAATTTGAACAAAACATTTTACTGCCAGAACGCGTTTCAGTGCAGAGTGTTTTTACTAAAGTCTGCGAGAAAAACTACCGAACTACTCACCAATCAAAACAAATCTTTCCAGAAGGTATACGGATTAGCAATAAACATTTACAAGGTCACTTAATTGTGGGCACATCAACATTTAAACTAAGCCAAGATGTTCTAGAATATTTTCTTTCATACTTCAGAGAAATGAGTAACCAGAACACGTATCTATCACCTATCATTAGTTTAAAAATTAACTAAGAAATTACACTTTAGTAAGCATTCGTGTGGCGATTTTTCTATGAAGAAACATAGAAGACAGATCTGAAGAATTAGACTATGTTTACTAAATTCAGCATCTGATATTGCCACACAGTCAACACATGTCTCAGATATTGCAGTTTATTACTTCGTAGAAAATGTCTCATGGCATCAAAATTGCTCAGTGAAACTCCAAGTGTTTTTGAAGAAGATGTTTCTGACGTAGACATAAGACCTGAAAAACTTGTATTGTCGGAACGTACAGTAAGATAAAGGTATGAGACATGTTGCTGGATGTGTTGCACATCGCTTTAGATAATGCGTATCCAAAATTGGGCTCTGTGTATCTGACATGAAATAAAATAATTACATTGCCTCACAGTAAATGGATGGGTTGGTTTGTCCAGATAACTATTTTCTTGAAAACATTTCTGTTGCAGAAAAACGTTTTAACGAATTTCATGGAGAGTTTCTACAAAAATTATAATATATTGTTGCGAGTCGCGACTGTCTGGCTGGGCGGTGTAATACAATACATTGGCGGCAGCGCTAAAAGACCTCCTTGTGTGCTGCATGGATTGTATTACTCCATGATAACAACCTGCACGCTACTGTAATCAGTGAGCAGTGTAAGCCGATATAGCAGCAGCAATAACAAAGAGGTTCGGCATACATTGTGTCGCCCATGTGCGGTGGCGACCACCTGCACCCAGTATCGGGTAACCGAGGGTAAATATCGTGATCTGGAATGTTCCTGATCCCTCTTTATCTCCCGGGGTGGTGCTTGACTTTGAAGCGACGCCTTTCCAGGAAGGTTGGAGAACAGAGACTTGCCGAGATAATTCGAGATGTAGGTGTGGGTATATAAGGGGGAGCTGCAGCAGGAGTGAGAGAGTTTTGGCTGGCATGTGCCTGTGCGATCTCAAGTGATAGTGATAAGTATTGGATTGCGACGACTGTTCGAGGGTGTCCAGCGAGTGGGACCGCAGCAAGTGGTAGGAAGAAGGTGTTTCTAGGCCAGAAAAGATTCCTCGGTATTCTTTCATTTGGTCCACCAGTGTGAGTGTCTAGTATCATTTCCATATAGAGTACTTACGTAGATGTGTTTTTTTACTTTGTGTAAATAATAGTTATTGGTTTTGTTTGACATTTATTGTGATAAATCATTACAGACATAGGTTTTTTTGTACAGACAGTTGTAAATAAACTAGGTTAGCTTTATTTTCTTTATTTTATCAACGACCTCCATCCCCAAACGTACCTAGCTCGCAACTTGTAACAATATTTTAATTGTTCACGAACATAATTATAAATGAATTTATAAACGTACGAACACGCAGCCTTTGAACATTGTCCAGTGATTTGTTAGGACTTAAACTTACGTAAGTGTAAAGTACTTAAAAGTGAAAATGTGAATAAGCCAGATGATAAAGACAAAAAGGGGAAAGTATGTTAGAATATGAATACAATACGAAAAAAAAAAAAATAACTTACTGAGTTCTGGATAGTCGCAGTAGCTGTCTTTAAAACAAACTTCAGCGTTTATTGTTAATTTTGAACATAGTTTATACTCATGATAATACATAATATTATGTATTGTTCTTGTAGATGCACACAACTGTATTTATTTAAAGTGCGTCATTTATTTTTTAAGGCAAAAGATTTAAGCTCGTTTATATTTATGTAATTTCGTAATTGTTGGTGACTTTTACAGTTTTTTAATTACTTTAAAGGGTGTTTCTTGACGTATTAATAAACAGATGTAAATAATATTTTCTGTGTATTAAATTAAATAAAAAAATATTCTTTGGGTGTGTAGTTAAGGTGTTCGTATTTTTTAGGTTATCAAACTGTATATGCAATTGTGAATGAAATATTTTCAAGCAATATCGTAACAGTGGGTAATTATTATAGTTTTTATAAATGGCAAGTGTGGTTCATGGCACAATAAAATACACTAATAAAACACGTTCTCTACCACAACGCGCAGTTTGCTTGCTATTGAGCCACTGCAAATTAACTTTGCCGCAATGACAATGTTTGTTTAAAGTGTAAAGTAACTTTGCCGCAATGACAATGTTTGTTTAAAGTGTAAAGTTAATACATAACATTTTCTTTACTGCTAAAAATTGCATATTCTCGCAGCTCCTAGGCGTTGGATAAAAAAAACATTTCCCATAACAAAACCCTCTGACAATATAAACCCACCAGTTGATTATCTGCAAAATTTGTTAACTGACTAAAAATACTAATTTTACTCAAGGCGGAAAGGACATGTAAATAGAACATGTGACGCGTAAATTACTTAGAACGTTTGCTATTATATTAACTAACTCATTCATTGCACATTCACTAACAATCACCCAGTATGCGATTACATATATTGATTTTTTTTTTCAGTTCATGTGTAATATAATTGCAATCATTTTTAGTAATTTTCAAATGTGAATCAGTCCTCAGCAGTAAAGCATCAATTAATCTCTGTATGATGATACAAGACGGCATATGCGAAATGTTTTAACCCGGGGTTAATTTTATTTTACAAAATGTATGCTATACGCAAGCACGTATACGTGTTCGGAGACTAACTCTCTTGCGTTTCCGCATGCGTCCAATTGTAGAACACCACTCGGAGTGCCTTGCGTTTGCGTTTTCGTGACACGTATGCGCTTACGTTGTCGCTGTAGAACGGGCCTAACAGTAGCCTCTTTCGGTAAGAATTTAAGATGTTGTGGTTTGTTAATGGAATTCGTGATGACTATAAACTCGACATATTGTCGAAATAGGTTTCTCTCTCACTTACACACAGTTCTGTTGTTTGTTTAAATTGGTATTACTCTTACTTCTAGTCACGTTAGTTTATTTATCAAGATCTTATTCTTCTTTCTGTTCGTAAGTTACGGTCACAGCTGTGTCATAACACGTTCTATCGCTGCCATACTCGTTGTCATTGCCAATGTAGCCTCTGATTGGCTAGTCATGTGTACATATTGTCGCTTGTCGCAGCGTCGTACTATCGTAGACAGCGCTTACGGTGGACGCCACGTTGTTGGATTGTCGTCTGTGTATACTATACTGGTTTCTTTCTATGAACGCTACACTACCTGTGTGATTGTAAGCGTTAGAAGTGATATATGGGGTCGATACATGAATTATGTGGCCCTAGGTTCTCTGATTCTCACTGGGCTCATTAGCACTATTATGAGTCGAGGTCCATCACTCTGCGACCAGAGTGTACACTGCACGTGGAACAGTCGCTTTCGTCCGCATCATTAGACGTCTTTGTGCAACTCCTCTACTTTGGTCATCATTAGCAGAGACGACCTTGAATTATGTCTTGTCATACTGTCGATTGTGTGCATGCTACACTCCAGGTGGTTAACATGCTGCTGTGTATACGAGGCATTTATTTGTAAAAGTACAATTTTCTTCATAAAATTATTCATTTATAGAGATGCAAGAATTCACTTGAAGAAAAAGGTAGAAATACTCAGTATCCAATTAAAATCTTACGGGATTGTCGAAAATCAGACAGTTATGCATAAATCACATCTTCTGGTGTGCATTTTGCTGTAATAAATATAATTTTCATATTGGTTAGAGCCTACATGATACAATATTAAATTTGTACAGTAAATATGTACAAAAATAAGAAGAAAACAGTATGTTAGTTACGTGACCTTGGGGGAGCGGTGCGGGGTCATCAAGCACAACGCGGCAGGTTTAAATCCTGATGTATCCGACAATTTACTTTCTTAAAATGTTTACACGTAAAATTGTTTTACAGTTATTTAATAAACCCGTTCATTCTCATGACCGGAAGAAAATAAATATTTTAAATTTTAGTTTTCCTTGTTGCAAGTACAAATACAAGGCTTATAACATGTAATAATTTAATTTACACATACTTTCAATTTTTTTTTAACAAGAACGACCATTGCATTTTACATGAAATTTCTTGGACAACTAGGTTTCTAAGTAGAAGTACAAACATCTTTATAGTGTAGGTCATAAAACTGGGTTGAAGAAAGCGCACTGCTGCCTCTGATATGCGCAGTTACTGTACACATCTCTTAAAGGAAACATATACATGAAAAAGTAGCCGATAAACTTAAACTATCTTCAGTTATTTCCTTTTCATTTCATGGCACTGCTTTTATTTAATTATATACCACACTATAATTGCCAGAAGTAAAGTGATAGAATTTTCATACACATTAATGAGCGATTGAAAATTTTGTGCTCAAAATATTGGCCAAGAAATTGACGAAAGGAATGTTGTTATTATCTAAAAAATAACTGTTTCGAGCATGAATGCTTAAATAATGTTAATAAATCTTCTGAAAAGTTAGTAGTCAATTACACTTAAAAAAAAAGTTCGTGCATATTTCCTCTTAGTACGAGAAATGCAATGGCTACTTTAATTTTTTTAAGTTATGCAAGGGATACTAAACACTTAATTAAATTTACTCTTGGCAAGTTTTGTCGAAACGTTGGCCGTAATAGGGTGTAATTAACAAAAATACTAATTTGTTTTATGTGTTCTATCTGATACTTGTGACTACATTTTCTTCCCGCGAACATGTTTCCGTCCAAATGGCTTTCACACAAAATGTCAAATTCTAAATTAATATGCATCTGGGAAGTACAAATAATTAAAACCAACAAACTTACTGAAACTACTTTCTCTGGAACACTGTCATGAACAAGTGTAAGGAATATATAGCTTGTAAGAACATACAACAGTAAATTTGAGTATTTAAAAATAATTACGTATTTTGTAAAATTTTCTGTGATTTATGTGATTTTTTAAAATATATAAATTAATTAATTGTATTTTTATACTTTACTTGAAGTAGCTCATGGTAGTCAGTTTCACTGTGAACTATTACATTTCAGTAGGAAAATTTTTGTTCGTTCCCTTGACATGTAATTTGCTATATTGACATACCGTTATACAGAAACTAAGAATGTCATTTTTTCTCTTCAGGGAAAATGTAGCCAAAAACCTGTTTGTTTACAAAACTAACGACACACATAGAGACCTGAAAAATTCGTGTTTTTTTTGGCTCAAGCTATAATTTAAACAAGTGTAAGTTGGTGTCACATTTCCAACTGTCTCTTGTCTTCTAAGTCGCTGAGCCAATGATAGATGTCACTGTGTCAGCGAGCAGCCAATGAACAGCTTCCGTCTAACTTCCGTAAACATATATTATTGCAGGCTAGTCTCACGAAGTTTTCCTGTCTCTACATAAGTATAACATATATAAAATAAAGCACTTTTTAGAGACGTTCACCCTTAACATTTGTTGTTATACATACATGAGTTGTTGCAGTATAGCATTTAAATGTTTTGAGGAAACAACTCTCACACCTAGAGGAAGGAAAAAAAGTTAAATAAACAAAGTCTGGAAAACGCTCCGTTATTGTACAATATAATTAGGTCTAGGAATATTTCGTGAGTTCAACGACCTGCATTCTAGAATCCAATGTCCTGTGCATACTCAAGCCCCGTCTATTCATTCATTGTATGATGTCTGAATGAGTAGCAGGTAATGGACAAATGATAGAGCTTCGGTATACACAGGAGAATGAGTTCTAGCATGTTGGTCTGTGAACTCGCGAAATATTCCTTGCCCTAAATATAACTTACTGTGAGGGTCAGGAAAATCTCGCGAATTCAGTTACCTACGCGTAGCCAAGCCCCGACCATTTGTCCATTAACTGCTTCTCAGCAGAACAGCTGACAATGAACGAATAGACTAGGTTTGAATATGCATAAGGAAATGGATTCTAGCCTGCGGGTCATTGAATTTGTGAAATTTTCCTGTCCCTACTTACCGTGCATGGCACGCGAACTGGATCACGTTAGTGTAGAATACTTAGAATACTTACTGAATTAGACGTCTACCGTCCAATTAAATACGACTCGTCTGTCAATATCTTCAATGACATTCTGCAACAAAACGACCCTACTCGCATGCTACGCACGGCATGTACTGTGACTGTATTTCAGAAATGGTAGTAGCCAACATCAACATCTAGAGAAAAGTATCAAATAAGTGCATTTCGTATTTATTGAAAATATGGAGTGCCAGTAATTTAAAGGAACTCAATTTTAGAGAGGAAAATGGTTTATCCGTAATTTTACGGAGGATTTCGTTATCGAGCACAACTAAGTACCCGTTATTTTACAAAGATTTCTGGACAATTTTTTGCCTGTACTTTTCCGTCATTTCACGGAAATGTTTTCTAGCAGTGTTGGCAGTGAACGTCAAGCGAATATAGCGTGGCACTTTTAACGGGCGGCTGTCTTGTTGATATTACATATTATGCGTCTAAACCAACCACTGTGGACCCACCGTTGCAATGTTCGGAACTCCTGTACTTACATTCTCCAACATGCAATGACGCCTCGAAGGTAACGATACTCACGTGGACAGCTCCTCAGATAATTGCACATGCAGTGCTGAATCCATTACTTGCACGATTACACTCCCTTGATTATAAGTTTTTATGTCATTTAACACTACACTCTTTTACTAAACAAGGTTAACTCCTCTCCTTATACTGTATATTTGTTTTCTTAGTTTATGCGTAGGTTAGTTGTTAGTTGGTTGTTAAAACATTGTTCCACATCTTGTTTGGCCGGAGCTATGACTACAGCGGCTCCAATATGATACCACCCTTACTTACTGGAGGGGGGGGAGTAGTGACCACCTTCCACAGTGATACGTTCAAAATAAAAGAATAAAACATTGTTGTATAATTTTATTCAAACTTAAAAGTCTAAATTTTATCTTTTAATCAGAAAATAATTATAAACCCGCTTTAACTTGATGATGGTATCTACATTTTTTTAATGATGACAATAAATTGTTTTAAATTTATGATAATTTTCATTTTCTATCTCTGTGAAAATTATGAAGTGTGTCTGTTACAGTTTTCATACATTAAATTTACCCATTACTTGACAACATTTGAGACTGTACTCAACAGCTGAACTAATTTTGTTATATGTATGTTCATTTTCTATTTAAAACACAAATTTAGTGATTTATAGCTTGCGAAGATACTCCATCCCACCATTTCAACCTGGCAACCAGCGAGGTACGGGGGTGGTGATAGGCGCCATGTTGCCATGTTGCTCAACACATCTGCATGTGTAGCAATCTGCAATTGCACTGTGAATTCAACCTTTTATAAACGCAACTGTAGCAACACGGGTATTGAAAATATAACATTTAGTACTGAACAATAACATAAAATAAATCAAGGAACAGAAACATAATAATTTTAAATGACTAACAAGGTGCAAGGGATACAATTTTCTGTGCCGTTTGTCATATCGTACATTTATAAAATACTAACTTACCGTGCAGCAAGATTACACCAGCTGCTAGCAACACGAGCTTATTGCATTGCCAGACATCTTGTCAGTCAGCACCCGGTGACACAAGTTCATGTGACGACATTTCAGTCAGTAGGCACGGAGACAATAGTTCATGCGAAGACAGTTCAGACAGTCAGCACGGAGACACTAGTTCA
>PNEQ01131806.1:0-41663 GCA_003012365.1 Medauroidea extradentata
TTTTATTAACCCTAGTGTACGATGAGCATTGGAGATTAAATTATCAACATGTGAATGAAAATAAAGTTTACTATCTAATAATATTCCAAGATCATGTACATTATCATTACGTTTAATTTTGCAATTATTTACTAAATAGTCAAACTTTATAGGGTTAGTTTTACGCGTAAATGTAATACAGATAGTTTTATCATAATTTCGATTCATACTATTATTCTTGCATCACTTACGGACTAAGTCATAATAATAACAATAATAATAAAACGGATACTGAAGTAGTACATTCTGCGTGATCAAGTTGTGCGAGTCTTCTAAGAAGAAGAATCGTAAACACTGTCATCGAAAAAAATAAACATCCTGGTTAACAAATTAATTAATAAGAATGTAAATTGTATTAATATTATAGTCGCCACTTGCATGCTAGCTTCGCAACATGCAATCAGAAGTGTAAAATATCGACAATACGTTTACAATAAGTATTTATACACACAAGGCCAGTTGGCAATTGGCAGTACTTACATCATTTTCATTCGTGACTGAGTAAATATTTAAAATGTAATTAGCGAAAAAGGATCAAGAATTTGCGTTAAAAAAATCTTAAAGCCAAGTACCATTTGCGAAAATTACACGTCACTATGTAGAATTTGATTTTTTTGCATCTGTTTTCGGTTACGGTTATTTACGCTTATAACTGGTGGTACCGAGAACTGGCAACCGAAACCGACCATTCCCTGCGTGTTTAAAACTTTCTAGATGATTTAAGAATCTCGTATAAAACTCATAGAGGCTCGTGGCCTATGGTGACACAAATTATGATATTGATTATACACAGCTGTTAAGTCTATTCTTTCTTCAAATAATATCACGAATTTTCTCAGGTTCCTGTTAAGAGGTTGTGTCACCTCATTTGTCAAATAAGCCATTTTTGTTTAATAAATTAAGTGTGTGATGAATAACTGGTGATGCCTCTCTTAATATAAGCATTAGGCTACACTTCACGATTATGTATATATTTATGGTCTAAATTGGTACTGATAGTTATTTATCTTAAATTTTGAATTATGTTAATTATTTCATAATTGCACTTTAATATTTCGAATACAATGTCTGTAATGAAAGTTAAGGTAATTATCTACATCCCTATTGAAATATTTTCAAATAAATCCTATCAAATTTTTAACCAGGAAGGCATTAAGAAAAACTCAGCATGATCGGTGATACGGGCCCTTAAGAGGCTGTCACCTCTTTTGATAACAATAGTCACTTTCGTTTCGTAAATGAAGGATGTGATGAATAACAGCAAGGTTTCATAATAGAAACATTACGTGTTTATATAAGGTGCGTAATATTTGACGAAATTAGTACAGAAAGTTATTTATTGCTTATTACTTGGGGAATGAAAACTTTTAGCTAAAAGTTTACATTACCTTATTTATTTCAATGTCATGCTTTATTTTTTCAAATACAATGTACGAAATGAAAGGTAAAGTAATTACCTACGTCCCTACTGAAATATTTTTCAATATTTGCAAAATTTTTATCAGGAAGAAATTAGAAAAAAATTTATCATAATTTGTGACACGGGATCTTAGAGAGAAGTTCTCAATGGCAAAACAGACACCAGCTAAGCCCCTTGCGACTATGGGCGGTGAGGTAAATGGTAAAGGAAGATGGGTCGGCTTACAGAGCACATGGCCGATCGCAGTCGTTGTAGTCCAATAGCATGCAAATTAGTTCTGTAACTTTGTTATTATTATTAGTGTAAAAAAATAGAAAGTTATTGAACTACATACGCCAGGATGTATTGAGAGCCAGTACCCTAAAACGCAATTTTTAGCTTTTTCACTATTTTCGCAGTGGATTTTACAATGATTTTACTATAAAAGAACACATGTGTTTATACACATGACATGGTGACGAAAATTATTTGGTTTACACCGAAATTTCGGCTAACTAACACAATTTTATATGCATTACAAAAAGCTTACTTTGAACTAATAGTAGATAGTATATATATGATCTCGGACAAAGCCCTAAAAAGTGAAAAAAATAATTAAAAATTTACAAAGTAATAAGTGTGAAGGAATGTTCCTCTAAAAAATCCAGCCATAATTAGAATTAATAATAAATAAATATTTTCTGAATATATGCTTGAATACTCTGATATTTTAGGCGGCAGGAAATCAGACACTATTTCACAGGGGCTAAATATTTACCCACCAGGAAATATCGTAAATTAATTAATTTTTTATGATATTTTTGATACTTTTTTCCCAACTTATAAATATATGGCTCCCTGAAAATAGCGTAAGTTAATTTATTTTATTATTATATTATTTTTGTTATTTGTAAATTTTTAATTAATATTCATTTATGGGTATTTTTCTTAGAACATATAATACCATCTACTACTAATGTAAATAATTGTGGCATACATCTTGAAATACACAACTGAAAATTGTCTTGAATAGCAACTTACAAAATCTTGATCGCAACAGTACAAAATATTTGACGACATAGATAATGAAGGCAGCGGCTGCACAGAGAGGTCGCGGACGCACACTAGAGCCTATTGTCACGGTGCGCGCTGGCTAGGGGACTCGCCTGGGCGTTGTCATACGCCCCGAGCTGAAAAAGCCTGTAATTTAAAAAGAGGTGTCTTTTTTTCTATTTTTTTTCCTTTTAGCTTTGAGAGGTGGTGTTTGTCCGGAAGGGGGGAAGAGGATGACCGGAGAGGGTACCAGGCGGCATGTGTCACTCTGTCATCCAGACTTCGCCGACCATGTATCACTGACGGCGAGTAAAGAGCCGGTACCATCGAGCATCGTGTGCACCAGCTGCTACGGCAACACCGCCTACCTCCCCACCCCCTCATACACGACGACCTGACTTTCAAAACTAGACATGTCCACGACAATACAAAACCCATTTAAATATATGTCAGGCCTTCTCAATAGGCGGCCCGCAGAGAGATTTCTACTGGCCCGCCATCAAAATGTCCGAAATCAGCGAAAATGTTTTGTTATAATAATTTAAAGGCTATTTCTTAATAGTTATAGTTAGGTCAATATAATATCTGCGCATGACTATGATTTATGTTAGAGTAACATTAAGTTCTATTAAATGATTCCGTACAAAGCCTATCATTATTGACTGCATTTTTTTTACATTTTTTTTTCTTTTACTTTCGGCGAGTGTTTTTGGTAGTTATAAAATTGAAGCAAGTGGCCCGAAGGTACATTTAATTGAGAAGTCATGTTCTATGTGCTATATAAGGTTGGTGAGATATACACAATTGTGTATAGCCTCTAATTTTTGGTGAACAAGTTATAATGGAATTATACATTTTAAAAACCCTCGACTCGATCACACGAACAGAAGCTCACATCCCTTCAACAACCAGAAAAGAGCTGATGTTCTTCAAATAGCCTAACAGATTTTCTTGAATCATAGCTAAAAACTCTCTCGAACAAGTCACCTTTCAAACAATAAAAACTCCAAAACAGTTCATCAGTTTAGGAGCTACAGAGAAACACACCGATACACACGCTAAACTTATAACACCCATATTTTTGCGTCGGTGGTTGAAGCATAATTTTCACCAACTTGTCTAATTGCGTCACGTGCAGATATGCATCTTTGCTTCATGGTTACTGGTAGATGCCTGAAAAATTCGCGTTTTCATCCAGAATTGAAAGAACTACAATTTAGAGTCAATTTCACAACAGCCTCTAGATTTGACACCTCCTCACAGAAGAAACGGTTTTGTGGTAGCCACAAAACGTTTCTCGATGCAGACATCACGAAAAATTTTTTAGTGGTTACAAAATGTTTTTCAGTCAACTGCAAAACTTTATTGAGGGCCGCAAAATTTTTCTGTGGTCCCAACATGGTCCAAAATGACACAATTTTTTGTGGCAACCAGTAACTTTTTTTTTCAGAGATAAAGCGCCCTAAACCAATATTAAAGTAACAAATAAATGCAGCCCCATTTACTGTGTTAACGCTGTTTCAGCGAATAGCCAATGACCAGCTGTTTTCTGCTTCTGTAAACAGACGTCAGTGAACCAATGAATTTCTCAGTAATTTAGCGAGTATCCGTTCATAGGCGTCACTCATATGACAGTGCAGATCATATTAAGGTTACTACAACACTACATGCCTACGACACAGACAAATAGTAATACAGACGTGAAATGACTCGGCGGCTCGTTTGATACGGGCGTACTTCACCGCGTGTTGACTGCCCGATGTAGTTGGTTCAAGCCCCGTGTATGTTTGCCGCCTGCATGTTACTGCAGGTCTCCTATTGGCCTTACTGTTGACAAGCAGAGCAGCGGCCATACGCTGATTGGCCGTAGGCTTATCCGCCATGTTGCTCGCCAGGGAAGCCATTTTGTTGGCGTGTGTGACATGAGTTCGCTATCCTATCAGTAGGGACCTGCAAAATTCGCGTTATTTTCTAACAGTAGGCAGCACTGCAAATTATTGTACGCTCGTACCACGTCTAGCATTAGTCAAAACATTTCATGGTGCGCTCAGGAGACATCTTCTGGCTAATAGTAAAAGTTTTCCGATAGAGTAACAAGTAATATGTAGGGCGGTCACAGTCAAACGACACCACCGCTGTGCCTATGAAAACGCGAAACGTGTTTGTATATGTATAGCACAGTGAAGGCTAGCGGGTTGCCAAATAATAACGCGAATTTTGCAGGTCTCCACCTATCGGCTATTTCATTTCTGTATTCATAAATATTCTGTGCCTATGACTTGTGTGTACAGCTAATCTAAGACGTTAAGAGTTAAAAACATCCGATCACTGACCACGAAGTAGAACTTTAGGTGTGCACTTAAGGTATTGAAACAGGCAGGTGTGAAATTATTATTTTCCCCAAAAATCAGTGGCCTAGATATAAGGTTGAAGCGTTACACAAGAACGTGCAGTTAGGTTTAGTTAATAAAAAATACACGCCCTGATTAAATATTAGGCGAAATTGGTGTTTTCATTCCAACCCACAAATGTTCACCCCACTGCAATTGTGTTTCATAATTCATAACAAGGACACAAAAAGCTGTTGTCTATTAAGTTAGGAAATGCCACCTGTAATTTTACCACCTTAACAGCAAGGAACGTCCATAATATTCGGTACTAGACAGTACCATTTACTTTTCGTTAACAACGAATTAAATATAATAGACCTATTTACATATGTCGCACTCATATCCATAGTTTGACAGTTAATATTACCTACTTAAAATGATAAACCTGTCATAATTTAGTTTTCGCCTGTATCCCAACATACGGTTTTTTCGCTTTCCTGTAAAATTTGATTGTTTGCGTCTCATGTATACCCCTGCACTACAGCAAATGCGACCCGGGTAGCTCAAAGAAAGTTACTAATATCCCGTCGACACCTAATGGAAAGAAAAAAAATACGGGCTTTCACAATGGCACATAAATATAAAATAAACTGGTTAATTTAAACTACAAAATAAAAAAGTTATAATAATATAAAAAAACTTTTCCTGTACCAAGCTTCAATATCATAATTCAGTTCTATAAAAAAATGTTGCTCCTCTACCATAATTTAGATTATTTGCGAATCAGCAGTAACAATGTTAGTTTCACTGCAGGACTGTGGCAAATTCGAAAATAACACTTTGAATTTTCCAGTCGTGGCTTTAAAGAAGATCAAAAGAAAATAAATAACAAAATATGTTACTTTACTATACACAGATGCTTCGTAAAAATCGTATTCATTATATACTTAGTTTTTATTTATGCAAGACATGGCAAACTCAAATTATTCAAATTACGTAGATGGTATGTTTAAAATAATTATAATATTACTGGTTTTACTACTCTTTATGATAAAAAAAATTAAACAGTTTTTATGTGTTACGGGTACATGCAAATATTCCAAAACTGTTCACAACCAACTCCGCGTAAAAGAGATTGTCTTTGATGTGGGTACCAAACCTGTTCAGTCACGAATTAGTTTATGATCTCAAGTACTTTAATCATAAAGTATTTTGGAGTTAATTGTACTTGTACCCTGGTTGCAGTTTATTAAATTAAGTAATATAATTTATTTCAAAAATTTATCAATATAATTCACATTATTCAGTCCTGTTTTTTAAGGGCGTATCTTTACAAATCTTGTTCCTCAATATTTAAGTAAATCTGTACCATAAAGTGTCATTTCTCATGGTATTACATCAGTTTATTACTGGTCTATGACTAGAGATGATGGTTTATCGCGGGAAAACTTGACTATTTGCTAGACTTCAACATACGCTCAGCTTATGAAAATATAACTGGCTTTCGCTTGTACGTGGAGCTGTTGCCCCAATTTGACTAAGCCAATAATAATCCCGCTGTTGTAATATTTGATGCCTGTTATTGGTTTGCAGACAGCTACGGTGTGTCAGTGGTTTCAAGGCTATGTTGGTGCAAAAAATTTTCGCGATATACCATCATCTCTATCTATGACCTACAAGTTAAAAAAACACACATGATTTATCTGGTTAAATTTTAGCACAGGTTTTTGTGTTGTCCCGAAAGTTTTCTGATTTTGACCTTAAGCCCTTTTAAAAATTATCGAGTCAAGTGTCGAACGCGAGGTTTGCGCTGACCGGGTGGCAATGGACTAGAAGTTATAAAATGTTCACGAATAATGTTTATTAGAGAGATGGCGTGTGCTGGCTACGTACAGATCCGGTCAAACGTTTCTTTCACGTGCAACACGTCCACCATTGTGGACTAGGTGACTGTACGGGCTAGAAACGTTTATAGGTACGGCGCAAAACTTTTCGCGAAAATAATTTTTTGACCCAGTTTGTTTTAGTGCCTTACGTGCACATCGACAATTCTGAATCATAGTCAGTGATTGGATGTTTTAACTCTCGCTTGTCATGGGGTTCTATCGGCAAATCACAGTTGGAGTAACCTTAACTGTGGTTGGCATAGTCAAATGAGAGACGTTACTTTAAAAAGGCACTCTGCCAATTGCCATATAGCAGAACTACCGATGTACACGTAAGGCACTTAAAAATCTGGGGCAAAATTCTTTTCGCGAAATGTTCATGGCTCCATTTATAGATAAGGACATCCGAATTTCACGAACCATTCTTGTGTAAACTAGATTTCGCTGCTTTACATGTACATTCACAGGTCTTCTTCGGTGTTTGGTAGAGGTGATGGTATATTGAGTACAATTCTTGTGCCAAAATGCCCTTGCAAACGCTACAGCTTGCCACATGTATGAGTGGGTGATATACATTTCTGACTCGTTGTAGCTGGCTGCTGACCAATAACAATAATCAAATATTTCAAAAGCGGGATTGTTCTCATTTGCTCAGTCAAATAGGGTAACAGCTACACATATAGCGAGAGGCGGTTTTTTTATTGTAAGCTGAACGTATGTTGAAACACATAGAAGAGTTATACTTGCCCACGGCAAAGCATTATTTGTAGATACTGGCCGTGTGCCTGTGAGATACTGTGTGTGTCTCGTTTTACAAGGTCAATCAGTATAAAGACCCGAGATGTCTAAAGTCTGTGATTCACGCGCAGATGCCTTTGGCATAAAACAGTTTAAATCATCCAATTACTGATGTGTACAGTGTGAAATAAAAAAAATTCCGGGTATTATTGTAAGTTTCTAACGCTTACACAGTATGGGGCACTTACCATTCATCAGCTTGTCAGTAGAGCCAATGACCACCATTGTTAGTAAATAAACCTGGTAACGTCAAACGTCAGTATACATTTGACCTTACCCTGAGTAACTCTGCTTTTGATGTATGGGAAGCATTGTTACCATACGTACTTGTTCAAAGCTTCTAGACGCTGGTTTGCTACATATACAAATAAGTTTTACAATGTATACGCCCTTTAGTAGGAGGAAGGCGCAAGGACACGTGACGAACCCCTCATTTTTCAACTTGGTCACTGATTTTTATTGAAATTAATTATTTCGCATTTACTTGTTTTAATGTCTTACGGCCACATCTACTGTTCTGATTCGTGGTCTGTGGTTGGATGTATTTTATTCTCATCGTCCTAGTGTTCTACCGGCAAATCACAAACGTGCAGAGTCGCAGTAACCTTATTCTGATTGGCACAGTCAAATGAGTGACACCTCTGCACAGAAGCGCACTGCCAATAACCATGAAGCATGGCTGTGTATGTACACGTAAGAAAACGAAACCAAATGGTAAGACAAATATTTCCAACATAAAATCGTGGCGCTTCTTGCAACAGTTTCGAGTGCGTGGTACAGGGACAGAAAATTTTCGCGGAGTCAATGTCCTACGTGATAGAATCCACTATACTATGCTTACTCAAGCTCCCGAACCATTTGTTCACCAGCTGCTACTCAGTGGAACAACAGACTCTGGACGAATGGACGGGGCTTGAATATGCATAGGACAGCGGATTCTAGCCGCAGGTCATAGAATTCACAAAATTTTCTTGTCTCTAGGAATTTATAGAGACCGGATAAATTCGCGGTTTCCCTGGCGTATATGCTAGCCTGGAAGATTATATGTGAACTGAAGTAGATAACAGATGCTCGTTAGCTGCTTGCTATTAAAATGATACAGGTCTGTATTAGGGACATGTTTACTATTGGTTCAGGGACTTCCATGGAGATGTCAAATAAGTCAAAGGCCAATTACGGAAGTGACACAGAGTTACAGTTGTTGTGTAATTATAGATTGTACCCAAAAGAAAACGCGAATTTTTCAGGTCTCTAGATATTAATGTAACGTGTTTTTTAACTCGAAGATGGTGAAGACAGCAAACTCTGACTTGGTGCGAAATGTCGACGCGTGTCGGTCTAGCTCGGACAGAAAGTTTCTTGCACCAGCACTGGGTCCCGGAATTAATAACTCGCTTGTTCCTCGTGCCTCGTTGCGGCGTGGTTTATTGTTAATCGCGTGTTATTGTCGGTGTCCTCAGACATCTGCCAGGACCCGCCCATACCCATTGTCTCGTCCGCCACCCCTCCCCCTCCTATATCACCCACCCATCCTCCCTCTGAAGCCTTCAGTTCGCTAGGATAGCCTTACTTGTTCGCCGCAGAGCAACAAGGGGCTAACCAACCATGCAGCAGTGCTGACAAAACTGTATAACTGTATAACTACACATATTGACTCTACACACTAAATTATTTATTAATAATGTTTTATTTTGACGTTTTACGTGCCCTCGAACAACGCAAGGCCTTGGTAACGGAACACGGGGGAAAGGCGTAGGAGCTGGAAGGAGAGTCCCTAGTTAGTAAATTAACACAATTTCAGGATTATTTGTTTATTCTAATTTCTCAAAGAGTAATATACCTTCGAGAGTAAAATTTTCTTGAAGAAAAGTGAAAAGCCGTATCTTTGTTACTATAGTCGAAGTTTTGATAGTGGAATATTAACACGATAATAAAAAATATTGGATTTCAGCGAAATATTGTAATAGAGCGCCATTTATTTTTAGTTAATATTTTTCAACTGAACAAATAATTTGACTATAGTAAATTAGACGCGTCCTTTGTGAATAGCTGTCACTTTTTCTCTTGTACGCTCGCAGTTATTCCTCTCCGGTCAATGTGGCTCCTTTGTTTCCACCCCTTAGTGCGCCTTCTCAGACAATAACACACCCAGCTGTCGCTACAGGTGTACGTCCGTCAGCCAATGTTTTTTTTTTATCCTGAAAGGAAGCAGATATCACATAAAACCGTTGCATATAAATTGTGGAAATTCTTTGTACTATGTATTGATTTATTTTTCAAACTTAATTATATTTTTTAAAGATGATAACTAGCCAAAATTATAAAAATTTATGATTTGAAAATAATTAGGCTGCATGGTGCAAACAATTTCCACCATTTCCACACAACGGAACTCTGTTCCCTTTTTGGAATTAAAAAATAATAAACTTACTAAAATAGTGTAAATAGGGACCCGTGACCTTAAGAAACCACCCTAACATTCGCCTGGAGTGATGTCGGGAAATATTGAGAACCCGAAATCAGAATGGCCAGAGCTGGGAGTCGAACCCGTGTCCTCCGCAGAGGGAGTCTTTTACAACTCCTCCTGCCACTTAGAACACGAAAATACTTGGAATCCCAGTATAGAAATAAATTATTCGTAAACCTACAAAGTAGGCCTATATTCTTCCAAAGAAAAATACAAAGCATGTGTTCGTAACACTAGGAGGTGGTATGGTCTAGCATGCTTAGAGACGGTGATTTATCGCGGGAAAAGTTGACTGTTTGCTAGGCTTCAATGTAATTTTAATAATTTCTTACGCTTTCATTTCGTTATTGGCGAGTTCCTATTTGACTGGGCCAATAATAACTCTGGTGCACTACTTCTGGACGTCTGTGATTCGTCTGTAAACAACTAGACTGTGCCACATAACCGTCGGCCAACAATACATGACGCAGGACGATACACTGATTTGCAGAATACGCTGGCAGAAAACATTCTCGCGATAAATCACCTTCTCTAAGCATGTTATGATTATAGCCACAGATTTTTTTGTGAAAATAATTTGATTCCAATTTGTTTCAGTGTATAATGTGCACAGTTACACTTCTTCTTCGTTGTCAGTGATTTGTTGTTTTAACTCCCATCGTTTTAGGGTTATACCCGTCAATCACAGACATGTTGTGTCGCAGTCATCCTGTTCTGTGATTGGCGCATTCAAATTAGCCACGCCTATGCACAAAGACACGCTAATAATAACCACCAATTAGAGCTGCAAATGTGCAACGGAATGTACTGAAACAAGTTTGTGCGAATAACTTTTCACTTAACTCTGAGGTCGCCGTTTATTGCATTAAATAACTTATTATTTGTATATTTGATTTCTTTATCTTTAAGTCGGAATATATGTCAAGAAATGTTTCAAACAGTATGTTTGCTACAAAGAGTATCCTTTACACCATTTAATTGAGAATTGTTATTATATTTTACCCCAATTAAATTCTCTGACTGCCAGCGAGATAGACTGAAGAAGTCCTAAATATTTAACATGAAGCTCAATAACATGTATCCCTTCGCAGTTGAAACTGTTTAACGCTCTTTAAACGGGGAACAGACTATACACTTTTTTTTTTAAATTCAATTTAAGTGTCTCGGAGCGGCAGGAGTCATCCACTGCTCAAAGCCGAGATTGTGCGGCGAAATGCCACAGAATGTGTAAATGCACGGAATCGAAACGACATGTCGGCGTCTTTGATGTAATATAACTTGGTCGGTTACTGGCAGACCGAGCATTTCAACATAGAACTTGCGTCTAATAGATAACTGCTTCCTGTCTTCATTTTAAGGAAAAGAACACTCCACAAATGAAATAACCAGCATGTCATAATCCACTGTTCTGTGTATAATCAAGCCTTGACCATTTGTCTACTAGCTGCTACTTACTGTAACAGCAGACAAACGAATATACGGGGCTTGAGCACAGAATAAATTATGCTAACAGAAGCGACAAAGGGGTGTTTTTTCATTGTTGCTATCGTACCAGCTCTCGGGGCGTATAGAAATATGAACAATATCATGTAGATATGAGTCATCTTCATTTAGTAATGATTGAGAGAGAGATCGAGAGAGTGAGAGAGTGAGAGATGTTGGTCAGTGCTTAACAACGAGGTCTTTAGCGCTGGTGAAGGGTGACATGAGGTGAGTATGGAGCAACACCGAAATGAATGGGCGGGGGAAACGGGAGATCCCCGAGAAAACCCGCCGACCAGCGGCATCGTCCGGCACGATTCCCACATGCGAAAATCCTCGCCGGAAATCGAACCCGGATCGCCTTGGTGGGTGGCAAATGGTATGGCCATTCGGCTACTGCGGCCCCTGTGTAGTAATTAAGACACTATAATAAGTTTGCGTGTAAATTAAATAATTAGAAATACTAAATACGACGATTCGAAGCTCAACATTAGAGAATAACTAACTATATTACAAACGACATAAATGAGGTTTTTTATCCGTTGTTATTACTAGCTATAGGGGCGTACATGCGTGTAAACAAAGCCATGTGAAATTTGAGACAGTGTTTTAACAAACGTTTAAATTTCAAGAAGGAATGTAGGCTAATTTGTTTGTGTCAATTATGTATTTAGCGGTGTTAAATGTGACTTTACTTACTTGTCAATATCCTCACGGATTATAAAATAGGTCCTACTAAACTGCAGCATAAGCAAACATCATCCACGAACTCCGACATCATGACAATATCCAAAGCGAGAATCAGTACGATAAAAACCACGTATAGTCGCTTCTGTTAGGTTACTACTTATTTATTACATGGCACAAGTATGAATAGGACATTGAATTCTAGCATGCCTGTCACTGAACTCACGACTTTGCACTTTTCCTAGCAATCGTTTGAATATATTTCTTGTTCGCTCATCTGAAGGAACTGACTTCGGTTGAGGCCCCTCACTGCTAGCCCGCGCCGCCATATTGCCGGCTTGCGTGGCTCGAATTTAACACACATGTGGCAGTTTAGCCTCTGCAGTTTTGCGTATTTTGTGGCTGGCTGTCCACTTTACAAAATGCATTGTGACTGTGTCAGAAAGTAGTTCTTATGATGCCTTGCAATATTTTATGGGTCCTAAGTACCTAATATCTTTGAATGTTCCTTGCAATGGGACATAACTGCGTACTGTAGACTACTATTGTGGACATACGCCATTGCAATGTTATGTCGTCCCAAAAATCTTAGAATGAGACTAAGGAAAACCAACAAAATAAAAACGAAAAAAAAAATGGAGAAAACAAGCCTAGTTTGGCTGTAGTCAACACATCCATCAGCCAGAACATCACATGAAAGATCCCATAATGAACTATTCAACAACAAATAAAGTGAAATAAAATAAACATCCAAAAATAAAAGTGGAGGGACAAAACCAAATAATATGTAAACCTCAGGACACCACAATTAAGACATCACAGACAATACTGAGACAAAGACAATAAAGGAAACAAGACAAGAAAAATGACGATGCACAGACAACAGACTAGACGACAAAACGATGAAGACACAAAAGAACCCAGTAAAGTTCTGAAGACCGACTACTGCCTACTTAGCGGTCTCCGGAGTTAATTTCAAAGAAAACATTTTTAAACCAAATAAGTATTTCAAGTGAAATTTTGTAAAAAAAAATCCTGTCGTATGAAGAACTCTACACGTTTATGTACTATGTTATGTTCTTGTTATCTTAAATATAATTTCCAAATTAATATTTGCCATTATTCTTAATCCTTCCGGTTGCAATATTCATTACGTTCTTTTAAATATTAAAAATTTGTTTAAGTGACATAAAATCGTTACATAAATTATGTAAAAAATTTGTATCTACTGAAAAGCAGTTTATTTGAACTCCGTAGCCGTAAGTTAAATAGGTATTTTTCCTTTCAATTGTAATAGCTAACATTAATGTAATTAATTAAAACAGAGCCTATAAATGCCTCACTATGTAAACGTACACAGCTATAAATACAATAAAACGGGGCTGCACGTTGGACCGTGTGTCGCTGTCGCAAGACGCAACACGCGCTTGGGGGCGGGGTCTTTAAACCGCTCGGCCGCCATTGGAGGACGAGGACGCGGCATTCCTCGGGAAGAGAATATTTTCGGAACACGTTAACTAGCACTTACGTATTCTGAGCCACCCGCACACCGCCTAGCTTCTAGGACCACGCCCTCGCCGTGACGTCACTAAGGGCGGCGTCGTGCCGGAGTTAGCCCGCCGTCCAGGGAACTGCCCGGGTGAATCTCATCGACTCCTCCCAGCGTCCTCATGCAACACGCCATCTCGAACACGCGCTCGTTTTAAACAATTACTTCCGTCACGTAACAACAATACACGTTACATATAACAGCACATACGTACAGTACATAATGTAAGAAACTAGCAATACAAACAATACAGCTATTATGAGAAACTATATTTAGGCTTATCTAATTTTCGTTGTGTTGTGCCTAATAAAAGCATAAGTGTTTGTTTAGAGGGGCAGCGAGGTCGTTAGAGGCTGTGATACGCAACTTGGTACAATAACAGGAGCTGGGAGAGGATTCGGCCACAGAATATTTAGGAATACAGAAGTGAAATAGTCGGCAGGAAGGCGAACTCAGTCACACACGCCAGCAAAATGGCTTCCCTGGCCAGCAACATGGCGGAAACACCTACTGCCAATCAGCGTGAAGCAGCTGCTCTGCTAGTTGGCGGCCAGGCCAATAGGAAACCTATAGTAACATGCAGGAGCCAAACAGACACGGGGCTGGAGTCTACAGCCTCGGGCAGCCAATAAGCGGCCAAGTTCGCCTATATCAAACGAGCCGCCACGTCATTTCACGTCTGTATTACTATTTAGTCTGTGATTCGGCCATGGCCTTCGTTAAGGCGCTTCTATTGATAGGTTGTGTTTGTGTGTGTGGCAGGAGCGATAAGGTTGCCACTGAACGACGTATGTAATGCATAGGGGCCGGAAAATTCCGCGGATTCAGTGACCTGCGTGTCAGAATTAACTATTCTATGCATTCTTAAGCCCTGACTATTTGTCCATTAGCTGCTACTTACTATAGCAAACAATGAACGAATAGACGGGGCTTGAATATGTATAGGACAATGGATGCTACCATACGGGTAATTGAATCCGCGAAATTTTCCGGCCCCTAGTAATGCATTATCGCCTCTCCGCTCTACCAACTTAGCTGGCGTGCAATGCTTTACTTTATAACACTTGCTTCTATAGCTATGCTTTTATAATCCGGTAGTTATTTTTTCAGATACGGCAGTCTGGAAAACCCATTAGATTTCTAATAAACGTGCCGAATATTTAAAACTATGGCGACATAGTTTGAAGTGTGAGTTATTTTCGTAGATAAACAGATATAATGTCCGTTCAATAGTTTCATCAGAAAAAGAATAGCCATAACTAGCTGCAACGCATTTTAAGCGCAGATAGGGAGGACCCTTAAGGTCTTGTTACGGAGTTTTGCAGTGATTTCGAAAATATTTTTTTTTTATTGCTACATAATACTCATATCAAAATTTCGCTGCACAGTTTTGACACTTATATGTTATAATTTGTAGCTGAATTTTTTTGTAGAATTCTACTGAACGGTTTTTTAGATTTCATTACTCAAAGTACCACGTTTTTCGTCGTGAAAATAAGCAAAAATTAAGGAAATTATTTTTTTGCTGGCGAATGGTACATTATTTTAATAAACGCGTCCACAGTATTGTGCATCGTGTGATTGCACATTGACTCAAATATTTTCGAAACTTTTGGTTTAAAAATATTTGAGTTATTGGCATCATTCTGAAAAAAAAAACTTGGGAACAAGCCCTTAAGGGGTATTGATACCTACCACCTTGGATTTATGAGTTTCTTCTCGATAACTTCTGTTACAGTCAATGTATCAAAATTTTTGTCCCGACAGGGCATAGATAATAACTTAATCGATTTTCTAAAATTGTTAGGACCATAATATATTCAATATTTTGGAATACGAAACAGCTGACAAGGAAAAATAGCCTTATTAACGGGAGCGACTACAGAGGTTACAAAACTCAGAGAAAAAATGCCACGTGGTTTCAAAAAAGTGAATGAAACAATAAACTTTGCCGTGTCGGCTTGAAAAAAAAGTAAAACAATTTCTCTATTCCTTGATTTTTAAGAAAACCCGAAAATCAGATCTGAGAGGGATCAATCCTCCTTAAGGAACCGCATCAGCATTCGCCTGGAACGATTTCGGGAAACCTACATCAGAATGGCCAGAGGCAGGGATCGAAACCGTGTCCTCACGAATGAGAGTCAAACGCGTTACCATTTCGCCACTTCACTCGGTTTAAAAGGAATAGAATAATGCGTTATTGACAGAGGCTAGAATAATTTACTGGCTTACTGACATGTATGCTAGTCTTTCATTATACCTGTATGCTAGAGGTCGCGGTGGCCGAATGGCCAGAACATTCGCCTCCCAACAAGACGATCCGGGTTCGATTCCCTGCAGCGTAGGTCCTCGGATTTTTGGCATGGGGGAATCGTGCCGGACGATGCCGTTCGGTTTTCTCGGGGATCTCCTGTTTCTCCTACCCTTTCATTCCGACGCTGCTCCACACTCGCCTCACGAGCGCCGCAAACCTCGATGCTAAGCGCTGACCAAATTCTCTCTCACTCCCACTCACATGTATACTCCAGCGTACAACAGCTTATCATTGCTTGCACTCTGGCACAGAGGCACTGATTTTCGGTTAAATGAAGTATGCACCACCTTGTTTCAATGCCTTACGAGCACATCTGCAGTTCTACTTCACGGTCTGTGATTGGATGTTTTCAACTCTCACTCGCCTTGAGATTATAGTGGCAAATCAAAGACGTGTGGTGTCGCAGTAACCTTATTCTCATTGGCTTAATCAAATGAGAGACACCTCTGCTCAAAGACACACTGCTGTAAATCGTGAAACAGAGTTTGTAAATGTTCACGTAAGGCAGTGAAATAAATAGTAGTGAACTTCTTTTCGCCAAAAATTAGTGCCTTTAGTAATACCATTATCAAATCCCACTGGATAAAGTGAGCGCTAAAAATTTTACCTCTTGAAATTATCACTAGCCGTCACTGCATATTAATAGACCATTAAAAATAGTGGCCTTACTGCGTGTACGGTTGGCAGCGATTTTACCGAGCTCAGTTCTGTGAATTTTGGACTTAAATACAACAACGAGGAATTGAAATGAATTGTAATAGTCATATTTGTGTTTTACATAGTTGATAAACTTTTTCAAATACACTATATCGGTTTGTACGATTGTGCAGTTTACATTGCATGTGCAAACATAAAGTGACGTGCCCTCATATGTTAGATATTTCCTTTCGTTATCCGTTACAAGCGGAAAGATACGAATTGGCTTAAAATATAAATATTGCAGGTTTTTTTTTTTGTTCCCAGATTATTCCGAACCGCGTATAACTGGGAATGCATTTTTCTGAGTGCATTCCAGCATGATGTGAAACAAACTTACGTTTTTTTTTCAATTATACCTTGTTCCCTAAAACAAACACGAATTTCTCAAGTCCATTCTAATAGATAAGGGTACGCATTTATTTCTCAAAAACATTTAGCTTGAGCTTAGATAAATAAATTACGTGTGTTTTTCAGAGTTCGTTTGGTTATTCATTACGTGATTATTTGATAGCGCCAATCAAAACACGGTCTCTATGGTTCAGCAATTATGTGATTCACAAATAGGTCCTATGATGAAGAGCAGCTGTAATCTTGCAGTCTCTGAAGAATAATGTAAGCAATTTTTTTTTTAAACAAAACATGCCGAAATATTATTTCGGGAAAGACCTTGTGTCCCTACCAACTGGCAAAACCATTTCCAATTAAACACTACAGGTACACAAGAACATGGATATCTTCAAAGATGTAAAAACGTTAACCTATTTTATATGTTTGTAGTAACTAATTTAACTAAAGTGAACTAACGCAGCTTTTGACGTGCAACAAAATTTACTTTCGTAACCTTTCACGTTTTAAAACAGTCTTGTATTCTTTTCTTCAAGACCTTTTGACAACATTGAACGAAAATCACTTCTAGTAACACCACAACACATTTGAGTGAAAATTGTCCAAAAATGTGATAGGCTATCTATAGGCTGGATGTATCATGCGAGCTATATTAAACTTGCAATACAATATTTGTTTCAAGTGTTCAAAAGCACTGCTGAAAATAACAGATTTTAAAAAATTGTCAGGATTACCAACTGTGTTCACTTATCAGGTTTTCAGGTTTATGACAACACTGTCAGCCATCTTAGTACCGCGATTTTTCCCCGTGTAGAGTAACAGATGTTGCTTTAAAACCGCTCATAGAAGATGATAAATAAAGTTGCAATGAAAACGACGAATAGTTTCCGAATTCAAACAGAATTTTTTAAAATTTTCGGTGAGAATTATAAAATGTATTTGCAGATAATAAATACATATCTTGCGCAAAAAATTACAGCTCAGTGATTAAGTGGTTTTAACTCTCACGCGCTTGGGGTCCTAGCCGCATATCAAACTATATGACGCTGCAGCAACATTGTTCTAACATTGTTCTAGTAGGCTTAGTCAATTTTTCCATGCCTCTACACATACACGCTGCTGATAACAGTGCCGAAGAGTGGTGAATTCCAATGTAAACTGTGATAAGCACTGACTATTCACAAATCTTTAGAGAGCGATGAAGGACATAATTTCGAGCTGTTTTAGTAGAAAATATGACAGTAAATAGAGGTCAAACAAGTTTTTGCTGATTTTGGCATGCCATTAAGAAAATATTGAATAAGGAATGTAGGCAAGGTTTCAAAATGTTTTCAACATTCTTATTAATATACACATTTAAACAATAAGTTACAAGCATAACTCAAAGTGGGTACAAATTACACTGAAAGCGAAAATCGTTTACCTACATCTAGGAATATTAGGTGATGTTATTGAGCTATACAAGTGATAATAGAAATATAAACAAGATAAGTCATCGTACTTAGTGATATACGGGTACCCAATTCAATAAAATTGGGAAAAAAAATTTTCTGAGACGTTTTACTGTCATAATGATAAAAACAGCCGGCGTTTTCAAAATATTATAAAAGGATGAACGAGGTACACAAAAATAAAGTCAAATTTGTATGAAGTATATGTGTACCAAGTTTGGTGAAATTCTAAATTATTGTTACTTTCATATCTAGCACTATCGAAAACTGTTATATGGCCGCCATTTTGAAAATATGAACAGGGCGTAAACTAAATATAGGTTTAAAAATTAAGTCCTATGTGTACAAAGTACTATATGTATACACAGTTTTATGAAATTCGGTCCATTGATTCTAAAGTTTTTTTTAGGGGGGGGGGGGCGCAACACACGCAAATTACACACATACATACACAGAGAGAAATGTGATCTCATAAGCCTACAGTTTGCTTCGGAAATAATAAAAAGAGCTTTACATAAGCAAGTTTAAAAACTCGCAGAAAATAAAGAAACTAATGTTTCGACAAAATATAAATTATCAGAGCTATCTATCACATATGTTCGTAGCAGATAGTTTAGGTTAAGAATAATTCTTCCCGATATATGATTTACATGCATTCGCTTGATGCACTGTAACAATATATTTGTGCCGATAGATTTCTTCCCCTCTCCACAAAAATCTGAACCCCTTCCTACCTGAACTGTAGACCTGTCAAACATTATATTAGTTCCAGATTTACTCTGGTTCCCCGCAATATATGTCAAACCTGTACAATGAGGCATCCGAGAGCATTTGTTAATTCTAGCAAACAGTTTAACATCCTGTTAATGTTGTTCACATAGCAAATACATAAGTTTACATTTGTGCGGCATAGTGTTAGTTTTATAGACGTTTCTTATGAATACGTTTCCCACTTGTAATATATTTTAAATATAATAGTCTTTCAATAACGGCATGTCAAAATCAAAATTTGCAAGTTACGGGAATATACATGTAAAAAAAAAACTGACTTACTTGAATTAAGTAATTTACACTGAAATTGTATAGTAGGGCCATATGTTAAAATATTTCAAGTCAGAAAATGAAATTCCTTCGAATTAAAAAAAAATCTCAAAATAATGAAGATTTTCTTCATTTATGGCAATTTAAAAAAATACAAAAAACTTTGTTGTGTGTTTTTGAATCATTCAGCATATGGCCCATAATATCTCATTTCGGTGCATATTATTTCATTCGAGTAGGTCAGTTGGTTTTTGTTATTTGTATGTTCTCGTAACTAAAAATATTTATTTTTACATGCCACTATAGGAAGACGATGAGAGCTAAAAAATTTTGACAAGTGGAAAATGTAGTCATAAATAACGTCATACAACTAACATTATATTCGTACAAATATAAAATTACGCATTTTTTTTTTCACGTGAACATGTGTGTGGAGCTATGTTAGTTCGGTAAGGTAAATTCTCGAGGTATTAGTATTGAGTAGGCGAGGCAAGAATTCTCCAGTAGGCCTATTGCACCTCGGTCTTCGCAAACACACATTCAGTTGATGTGACCGGCAGGCACACAAATTTCACGTACTCAAAAATTACTCCTTAGAACATAACTATGACGGAGTCCTGCCGATGTGAAGGCAATGCACTGAAAAAAAGTTGAGGCAAACATAATTTCGTGGCATTTCAAGTATTCCTCTGTATATTACAGTTTATGGTCTCACTAAGTTCGAGAATTATTCGTTACACTGTTTTGGATGAATTTAATTTTTGTACAGTACAGCTTCGTATCAAGTAATTTTGTTTATTACATTTATAAGTACTGCGTATCAATCTAAATTTTGCCGAAACGAATCTGTTTCAGTATCATTCTCTTGTGTAGAATGAACATACCCATCTTTTTTATATGACTACAATGATTAATTTAAAATGGCGTGCAGCATTTTCTTTTTCTTCACAGTAAAATTTCGTTATTATTTCTTAAGGTAGTGTTTTTATATTACTGTCATGGGAAGCAGAGTTTAAAGATTATCTCAAGGTCAACATAAGGAAATGCAAAAAAATTTGGGTGAGAGGTGATAATTGGTACCTCAACTTTTATTGCTGAAATTTTTGCTTCTACGGAAACGTTTCCCAATATTTGCTTAGCATTGGTTAAATTGATTTTCAAAGTTGGTGCATTATCGTCTATTTCGTTAATAATTAACTCTAAAAACAGGTACATGTTGTAAGTTACTAGGCCAGTTCTGTACGCAGCCACAATCAAGAATCAATTACAGTCAAATGGGTTAAAGAAATTAGGAAAAGATCTTGAAGATTATTTGGGCTAGATTTATTTTCTTCCGTGTTCTTACATGTTGGGTTAATTTAAAGGATATTATTATTTTTCGAATAGGCCTACGTAGCACTACTGATGGTTGCAGAGCCTAAAAAGTAGTACAGTACTTAACGTTTTTGGGTGCTGTCTGGCTTCGCTTAACATTTAATACCAATTTTATGACTGTTGTACAGTTTTCTTGTTGCAATTCTTCGTACATTATTTCGAGTAATAAAATACCCCTAACAAAAAAAAATGTGGTAAAAATTTTATGCTGGGCGTTTATGCGTGAAACCGTCTTTTATTTTTGCAGTGCGATAATACCGACGGGCGGTGTACAAGTATAAACATCACTGAAAAAAATTTCTAAAATTTACAAAGCTTATCTTTGTATAATCAGTCGTTTTAATATTACAAAGGTAAATTTTATAATGTTGCAAATGAATCCCTTGTAGAGTATATACCGACAGTTCCTGCACTGCAAATTTTTTTTGTAAGAATGACACAGCATTTTTATGTAGTTGTTCACACTTTTGTAAATGTACAAAAATTTTCCTCGTAAAATTATTTGTTTATAAAAATACTAGGATTTTCTTTGTAAAAGAAGACTGAAAAATTTGTAGTCTACCAAAATCATAGTTTCGTGGGAATTACTTAGTTATAGATAAATAGTATATTTTGGAATGAAGTGAATTTTTCATTGATTTCATGCTTCAATATTAAAAAAAACAAATGTGTTATCACTGAACTGTACACTGAATGTAAGTTATATAAATAAAAGAACGGTCATATATCATGGAAGTATTGGTGGTCTAGGTGTATGAACTGTAATATCAAAACGTGGGGTTGAGGATTCGAATCTTGGCACCTCCACGAATTTCTGTTATTTTCAAATAATTTCATGCAAAATGTATTTATTTAAAAGGTATTTGATATGTAAGTTTAGTGTCATTGTTAAAGTAAAACGGGTATTTGAAATTTTTTTCTTATTACAAGTACAAGACAAATTTACAAACATATACTTTGTATTTTTTCGAGGGCGACCAATGTAGTTTTTCAAAGGAATTTTTCATATAAAAGTACAAAAGGAAATTTACTGTGTGGAAGCGGTATTAGACAGAAACTACAGCTCTACTCTGCCGAGCAAATACAACGAATTTCTCTTGGTGTTCGAAGCCGTGTTACGTTAAGGATGTTCAAGTGCGATAAAATCATAATATTTTATTTTTATGAAATATTGTTTGTTTTGAAGACGATACTTGTGAGTACATTCTTCTCTTACGAAACAATTTTAGCTCTCATAGTTTTCTCATAACGGGGTGTCAAAGTCAAAATTTGCTTGTTACGCTGCCATGTAAATAGTGAAAACCAACTGAACTACTTAAACTAAATAATTCACTGTGAACTTACATCCCATGAGCTATGCAATAAAACATTTAAAAAAACCACAACATAATATTTTTAATTTGAAAAAAAAAAATCGCAGAAGTTCAGAAAAAAGTTACAAATTCAGTAATTTCTTTAAAAGTACACAAACAGTTCACGGGATTTTTTAAAATGTCTTATTACGTAGCCCATAGTATGTTATTTCACTGTGAATTATTTCACGTACGTAAGTCAATTGGTTTTCGCTATTTGCATGGCAGCAGAACATGCAAATTTAGACTTTGAGGCACTGTTATGAGAAAACCACGCAAGCTCAAATTGCTTCGTAAGAGGAAACTGCACTCACAAGTATCGTCTAAAAAACTAACACTATTTCATATAATTATAAAATTATGACTTTATCGCACTTGAACACCCTTAAGGAACAAATTTCTTCGTCTCATGCACTTCTAAGTAATACTCTGCCTTGCGTTATAATGGTCAGACGTGCAACGTAAAGCTCAGTACAACACCAATACTAAAGAGTTTTATATTGGTCCTTTGGTCACATATTTCATAAAAAAACGCAGTAGCTTTGTTCCTGCATATGATGGAAATGAACTTTCTGATGTGCGTGGCAAAATTTGTATTTTCCTAGTCAATTAATTTGGGCTGTTTATGCCTTCTTAAGCTTCAGTGGTTTTTCAAACACACACACACCAACACACACACACACACACACATACACACACACATATATATATATATATATATATATATATATATATATATATATATATATATATGTGTGTGTGTGTGTGTATAAGGATAGAGTATTTCAATACGATCATGTGATAACCGTAGAGGCATTAAAGGAATTTTTTATTAACTATGGTAAAATTAACACTGGTAAAATTATTATGAGGATGTATAAGTCGCCAATGTGAATTCTGCCATATTTAGCAGGAAATCACATATGTCTCTCCTGAAAAATTAAAAATATTACTGTCTGCTGTGGATCCCTTCTTGAAATAGCCTAATTAGCACACACATATACATGTATGTAGCAAGGAAACTTGTACTAATGAGTCGGACTATTATGTAGTATACAGTGATGTGAAAATCATTCATTGTCTGTATATCTAGTAGACTAATCGTCAGAATATTTAGTTACAAAGTTGTTTTCAAAAATAAGTTGAACGTTGTTCTCTATTCGACGACAGTCATTTGACATACTTTCAACTGTTTGGCGAATAACAAACGTTCAGAATTGACGCACTAGAACTCTCAAACTGAACAACACGAATAACGAAAGAATGACATCAGAAACGAAAATATCCTAGGGGACAGTTACGATAAATATCTCCCGTTATCTTCTTTAAATATCTGCTGTACAGTAAACGAATAAAAGTAATAAAACCGTTAAACTTAAATAGGCGGAACTAGTGAATTATCGTCAGTAGTGAAGCTTTGTTCGTAAGAGTGGGCCATGTTAGCAAACAAGCTGTTAAGGCGAGTGAAGGTTAAATCAACAAGAGAAAATATTGTAAACACAGCAACCGGCCAAACAAGTTCTCAGAAGCAGTAACGACGCTTTAAAAAATTCTGAAGCTACACAAGAGGTAGCCGGTTGTAAATAGTTTCTTTCCATCAGTGATGTTGTTGAATATATCTGTCACTGCAGTCGACAGTCTGTACAGCGTTGTGAAAAGTAATATGTCTGTAGGGACTAAAGTTTCACGATTTTAATAATCCAAGAATAATATTATAGGCCCGTGGGCTTCAGCGGAATGAGTATTGTGTGCAATCGGCATTATTTTCCTTTCTAACTTATAACAAATAAAAGAAAAATTCTGTTTAAAGAACATTGAACATTAAAGAAAAGAGGTTCGCTGCTGTTAAAATAGTTACGCAATAATCTTAATCATAATGTAAGATATTGCTAAATTCAAGCTTTGTGTTGTTAATATAGTTCAGCAATAATATTAATAGTGGAATAATAAATTGTTTTAGTACAAACTTTGTGACATTTAAATTTATCAGCAGTAACCTAAATCATGAAGTAAGATACAAATAGTTGTATTCAAATTTCGTTTTGTTAAAATTGTTCAGCAATACTCTTGATTGTGAAATAAGATTCAAATTGTTTCAACGCAAGTTTTATGTCGTTAAAATAGTTCAGCAATAATCTTAATCGAGAAGGAAGATACAAAATGTTTTAATAAAGGCTTTGTGTCTTTAAAATAGTTGTAGATTGGTTTTATCATAAAGTTTATTTAGAAAATAATCTCATAGTGTGTAAGTTTATGATCTTCTTAAAAAAAATTTCATCCTGACGTAGTTTCATTCTGTAGGCTCGGTAGAAACCAGTGGCTGCTCGAGGGTTGTTGGCTGGTAGGGCACAAGTTGTCGAGAACTGTACACTCGTGTGAACGCGCCGCCGTATACCAATGACCATGAAATATCTACTGGCTACTTATTGTGTTGTGACCAGTCAGTAATAAGCGGCACCTACATATCAGATTGTCAGTGGGTATAGCGTCAACTAGCGCACAACACTGTAGGCCTACAGTGCCAATGTGCACATAATGCTTTGAAACAATTTGTTGCGAAATTCTTTTCTCCATAAAACAGTCACTCTAACTATGGTTAACATAGTAACGGACATTCCCCAAGATCAAAATTTTGCTGTAATATGTTTCTTGAATTCATTTAAATAAATACAGTTTTGTTCTTACGGTGTCCACCAATTTCTGGCTGACAGTAAGAGACACAAAAAAAATTATTTCCCGTAGCAATTCATAGTTTACTCTCTTCAGTAAATATTTTTTATTTATCAGGTTTTTTCTTAAATAATTCTGGCAGTTATTCACGAAGGTAATTTAGTGTGATCAAACGTTCCTATTTTACAATTTCAAAGATAATCTGTTTCTGTCATAGTACAATTTTATATTTTTTAAATAAATGCAAAACTCCTACAAGAAATCAGTTCGAGCGTGATATTCTCAACACCAAAGAAACAGGCGTGTCCATGTTGGGTATATCAGGGTTGGATATTTTTTTAAATTCTAAATTATCTTTTTATAAGTACGAAATTTGCTTTCTAATTATTATCATTACGATTTAGCAACTTTCAGTTATGTGTACAGCAAATCAAGTTTTCACAAATTCGCTTCTTTTTTTCGTAGTGGCGAATCGCACTTTTTTTTTCTGGAGCACTCGACTTGATTGGATAACCAAAACATTATCAACACAACACTGAAGCGTTGACTAAGAGCAAACAGGCACTACTGCATTTCTACCACACTTTTTTTTTTTTTTTAACGAATGAATGCTATTAGTTTTGGTATCAACAGTAGCCTACCTATCAGGCGGGCATTGTTGATGAAAGGTAGATCATACTGCAGAGCGCACGATGGCCTTAAAAGGTGGCCGCACACTTGCGCGCGGCGGTACGCGGCGGAGCGCAGTGACTTTTTCCTCCTGGTTTAGTTACATGCAAATAAATGGATCCCCGCACACTGGGGCGAAGAGCGGCGGGGCGCAGCGCGCGCGGCCGCGTGGACAGTCTTCGGAGCAAGCAGCCGGCAAAACCGCCCCGCCGCTCTTCGCCCCAGTGTGCGAGGGTAAGCTCAGCGACGCGCAGATACCGGACGCCTTAGGCAGTTCTCGTTCCCTCGTTCACTGGAATCGGGTGTTCTCGGCCGATACTGAAATTGGCAAGCTGGCAGGCGGCAGACCAGTCTTCTGAAGTAGTGTGGTCTTCATTTTGTGTCAACGATTGCAGGTCAGTACTAATTATAATTACATTATTGATAAATAGGCCTTTCGAACCACGTGACAGTACTACATATTTTTCCAGCAATAAACAGATTGTTTAAAAAGACTGGTGGTATGTTTTCAAGAGTGTGAAGCCGCATTTATAATACATTTTTCACTAAGGCCGGGTTTATATTAGGCAATAACCAAGTACCAAAGATTTAAGTGCAAAATTCATTGACACCCGTTTGTAAAAAGACAACCGCAAAATAATTCGCGATCAAAATGTAAAAGTGTAAATTATCCTAACGGGAAAGAAATTAAAAAATGTTCGTCACCGTTTTGAAATTTTGAGTTTTAATGTTGGTAACATTGTGTCACTTGCGATGTTTGTATGTAAACGACTGAAATTTTCTTGCTTTTTTTTTTTTTTAATGTTGTGTTTCTTACGTTCATGCTTAGCTCATAAACCGAGCGTATGTCCAAAAAAAACATTTAAAATAATAAAAGCTAGTGGCAAATCTCATTTCAAAAAGCACTTCAAGAACCTTGAACTTCATCAGAAAATGCATTCATGGATTGTGGACATTGTTGAAAGTAATGTATTTACGTGCTACGTCAGCAGTTGTTAATCATATTTTATTTTGTTTTTCTCTTTGTTAAGTTATAACTGTAATACTTAATGGATCTGTTGAACGTCGTAAAATGAGATTAATAAAACAAGTATGCCTACTGAATTTACTGTCGTTTATGAATAATTTTGCAACTAATTGATTCTAATGTTATTTCGTATACGTGTCAAAATCGAAAGAGGTTCTTCCTCCTGTGCATAAACAGGTAGGCGTACCATAATATAAAAAAGTGATACTATTTTCAGTTAAAGAGATTGCCAACCCAATTACTGTCATATTTACATTTAATAAGTTCCTCTAGGAAGTGTTTCTTAGTTTTCTAACTTTCCTCTATAATGTAATTCACAATTTGTTACTCGTTCTTCTTTTAAATCATTGTAAACATCAGCTGTAGAACTATGTAACAACAACACATATTCCAGTTGTTTTTATGGAAAACTTATCAATAATATATGTAGCAAATATTTTATCGTTAGCAAAGTTATTTATTATATTTGTGAATGCAACGTTTGTTCCAGAAATATGACTGACGAAGAAATCATCATATATGTGCAGGAGTACTCTTTCCTATACAACCTAGAAGACCCAAAGTACAGTAACCAATTAGTCAGGGAAAATGCTTGGGAGAAAATCGGACTCATAGTTAACTGCAAAAGTAAGCAAGAATATTAAAAAACAGAAGTGTTGCATAAAATTCAATACATTTTTCTATTTAAAAAAATGTTGCTAAATAACATTAATTTCAGATGATAAAATATACAAAAACTCTGAATTTAATTTCACGTTTCTGCTTGTTCCATTATATTTTATTTAATCCCAAGTAAAATGGAGTCAAATGATTATATCTTATCGCCTTTAAAAAAAATTCTGCCACTTTTACTATAGAATTTTATACTATCTATACAAGAGTTTTTAGATATTTTTCAGCCTTTACTTCATTCAAGTTTTCTTGAAATAAAAATTAACAAAACAGTTTCTCGCACATTTACAACTGTATTTCAAATAAAAATACGACACTGAAATTATGCATTTTAATTATTTCTGTCTTGCTCTTGGATTCCTCGGCGAACCACTGAAGTTTGCCACGGTATCGAACCTACTGGAGAGTTGAAATAGTCTTTAAACTTTTCCCGGGTGGATAAAGCACTTCCTTAAAATGACCCTCCAATTCCCGATAAAGTCACCAGTGCGCAATTTTCGATATTTGCCTCATGTTGACGTATTTCTGCAAATGTAGCTTCTGAATCATTTCTCAGGAAGTTGTGAAGACAACATGTTGCTAATACAACCAAGTCAAGACGTTCAGGTGAAATCTGTAGTACTCGCCTGTAAATACGGAATTTAGATGAAAGGATTCCAAAACTGTCCTCGGACACATTTCGCGCTCTGCTCAACCTGTAATTGAAAACCTTCTTATCCTCGTTCCCTTGCAGCTGTTCGGCAGGGTAAAATCTCATAAGGTTGTTCTGCAACGGAAACGCTTCGTCCCCGACAATAACATGAGGCACAGGTGTTCGGGTGCCTGGCAAGGGTTTGTCAGGAGGAAAATTCGTTTGTCCCTTTGTTAGTCTCTGTCCAAAACTACTACGGGAAAAAACTCCCGCGTCACTGTTTTTCCCGTGTGCACCAACATCGACTGCAGTAAAGTTGAAGTTTGCATCTGCGACAGCTAGAAGAACAATACTAAAATGTTTTTTTATAATTGAAATACAAAGATCCACTTTTTGCTGGTTTCTGGAACACCACGTGCTTCCCGTCGATTGCTCCCACACAATTAGGGAAATTCCGTCTTCGGCGAAATTCGTCTTCTTTTTTCTCCCACATTTTTGAGTCAGGTTCAGACATGACAATCGGCATTAGAACATCGCACGGTTTTGTAAGAGGAAACTGTACTCAAACGTATCGTCTACAAATCTAACACTGTGTCATAAAAATATAAAATAATGATTTCATCACACTTGAACACCCTTAAGACATCGTCGCTCGCTTGTCGCCAGGGTAGATCGAAGGTCACCCGGTGCAAATGGTCCTTTCGCGACTGCCCGTCGACGCTTTTTATTTTCGCGTGGAGGTTGGCGTTCCGTTGTATAACACGGAGTGACGTTCACGACGCGGCAGTTGTGAGTGGTCAGAGATGACGGCGTCTGTGTTCACAGAGCATAAGTGCACCGTCTCACGTAAGAGAATGGCGGTGTGGGACACAATGCTTGTAGATGAAGAGCGTCTATACCTGTCAGACAACCCGCCGCTTTGATGACAATGTCCCCGTCCTCCGAGGTACAGCCAGCCACAAAACAAGTCATGCATCTACACAGTACAAAAAGTAAGTTTACAAGAAAAATTGTGTTAACTAATGCCAGAACATTTATCAGTATTTGTAATGGTATATATTTTTATGATCAGAGTGTTCGATGTGAATAAAAATAAACCCTCGACGGCCTGTCACATTATAAAATTTATACTTTTGTAACTGGTTGCCAAAAAGGTTTCGTGACACTTCAAACAATAGTTTTAAAATAAAAGAGAATTTATTTTTGAATTTATAGTTATTATTTGTAAGAAAACAATAATGGTTGTTAATATACTATCATAATAGTATATTTATAAGCATATCCAATAAACTTTATAATATATTTGTAGGCGTACAAAAGTATTTTTTTAAAATAGTTTGTGAAGGTAGTTGTCACTCAAGTGACTAAGGAACGTTTAAGCGGTCACATAGAGCTGAATACAACTTATAATTAAGACACCTTAAAAATTCGCTTTTCCTTTTTGGCACAGGCTAGGATTTCATCCTACGTTTGTAATTGGTTCGGGTACTATTTGACACATTTTGGAGTGTGCCAAGCCAATACTTTTACAAACATACGTTCAAGATTTGAAATTATCTGCCGGGAGACTTGAGAAATATTTCACATTACAATTTTAGGGAGAAATAAATATAAGAATTTTCTGCTACGGAACCAGTTCATATAGATAATACTTACAAAAATCTATGCAAGGAATTTTTTCTGAGTATTTACATTTTGTCATATGCTTATTCACAATATTGTAATGTCAATAATTTGCATTTGTTTGATATAATAGTTATTTTTTTCAAATTTCAAAATTATTATTAGTTTAATGCAGTATTAGTTTCATAGTGTAACACTGATTATTAACATTTGTTCAGTAATGTTAAGTTATATGTAGTACAAAAACAAGTACCAATTGCAAAGAAGTATAAGGCTGAAATTTGAACGTTATGAAATGAAATAAATAAATAATAAATATTCAACTAAATTCAGGCCCAATCACTCTATAACACTGTGTCAGCGAGTAGCCAATGGACAGCTATTGTCTGTTTGAGAACACAGGAAGTTAGCATACATGTCAGAGAACTCGCGAAATATGCAGGTCGGAATTTATGTAGATGGTTCGGGATAAAGTGAGCACTAAAAAAAGCCCATGCTGAAGTTCTATTTCCAGCCATTTTGTATCTTTCCGCTCGTAACGGCTAAAGACGGAACATATCTAACTTCACTGGACACATCACTCTATGTTTGCGCGTTTCAAATAAATTGTGTGGTCAGTATGGATCAATACAATTTAATAAAAGAAAGTTTATAAATAATTTTGTGTAATACAATTATGTCGATTTTGGTTAATTTTCTTTCTGTATTGTTGTATTTAAATAGGAAACACACTTAATTATGTTGAGTAATTTCGCTGCCAACCGTACTAGCAGTAAGGTGACTATATGTAATGTTGAATTATATGCAGTAACGGCTAGTGATATTTTTCCAATGGTTAAATTTTTAGTGCTCACTTTATCCCGAATAACCTATAGCACTACAAGGCTAGAGACATGCAAAATTCGCGTTATTTTCTTACAGTTGGCTAGACTCCAAGTGAATATATGCAGGTTCGACGTCTCCCGCTGGCCGATATTGTCGTGACTTGCAGTGGAGAATGCTTACACGGTAGAGAGGCCAATCTCTGTCAAGACGTAACACACTTAAAGACCAGCACATAAAAGTTCGTGGCAAATTAAACCGCAGATTATGCTCTGTTATGTATAGTAAAGTGAAGTTCAGTCTGCTCAGATGACAACCTGAATTTTACATGTCTCTACGCAAAGCAGAACTGCAGCAGTGCACGTAGGACATTCAAACAAGTTCATACAAAAATATTTACGTGAAAACTACCGATACATACTCATTCGTATTTTTCCCAGATTTTTATTCTTGTAGCGATATTCGCCTCTTCCCGCCTTCCCAGGCCATCAGACGGTGAGAAGAGCTTCGGCCGACAGATGTTTATTAAAAAATTACTCAAGGTGCGATAATAGATGTCTGCTTAGGAAAGACATTCAGAGAACGTAACACGTGTGCATACTTATTCCAGTTCTTCCATTTTCATTTAAAACTGATTTTTAGCTGTAAAAAAACCACGAAAATTGGTGTTTTTCTGTCCTTTTTAGGTATGAAAATATATGTAGTAGAGAATCTATTAAATGTAGGCTATATGCGTGTAAAATACACTTTATGTTTCATTTTTCGTAATGAAATGACATGAATGTCTCATAGATTAAGTTCACGGCGGGAAAACTGCATGCCAGTTTAGTTAATTGCACGTAAGGTCTACACGGAGTCGGGATTCGTATACTATGTCGTCCTTACTTTCTAGGACTCGAGCGAGCGAAATACATTCACCCAGGCTGCCATTTCTACGTAGAAAGCGGTATCGTTCGAGGTAAGTCAATTTCGTGGATTCACCTGGCAGTAGCCTAGATTGCTCAGTCCTGTACACGCTCTGGACACAGTCGATTATTTATTGGCTTATTTACTACTGGCTTGCGGTAGTCAAATGCGTTTCGTGACAGCCGCCAGCTAATCACACACGTGATTATGAAGTGTATATTTCTGGCGTTCAACCTTACCTGGAATGTATTTGCGAAATTGACGTACCTCTAGGTATCGTGAATGTGACTAAGACCTACCGAATATACTTGGCTATGTAGATTATCTACAATTATATATGATGGTATATCGCGAAAATGTTTTGTGCTAACATACCCTTGAAATCGCTGTGGTTTCTTGCAACATGTGTGATTGGCTGATATACACCTGACAGAACGTAGCTGTCTGCAGACCAATAACATGCATCAAATATTACAATCGCAGGGTTCTTATTGGCTCAGTCAAATAGGGTAACAACTACAGTACAAGCGAAAGCCAGTAATCTTCTGGTTAGCTGAACGTACGTTGAAACCCTGAAAACAGTCAAGTTTACCCGCGATAATCCATCAGCTCTACCTATAATTGTTCTCGCTTTGGTAGCGAGGTAGGCAACACCCTTAAGAAAGTGCGTTTACTATCAACACTTTACATATTTATGAAATAGTGTTAGATTCGTAGACGATACTTGTGAGTACAGTTTCCTCTTATAAAAAAATTTTAGTTCGTATAGTTTTCTCATAACAGCGCGCCAAAGTCAAAATTTAGTAAACAGTGTTTTTATTTTTAAAAAAATTGCTGAATTTGCAACTTTTTCCCCATTACTTTTGCCATTTTTTTTTTTTTTTTAAAGAAACAAAAATATTACGTAGTAGGTTTATAAATGTTACGTTACACATCCCATGGCATGCTATTTCTCTGTGAATTGTGTCATTTGAGTAAGTCAACAGTTTCTCACAACATATGCGAGCTAAAATAGTTTCGTGAGAGAAAACTGTACTCATAAGTGCCGTCTACAAAACTAACACTATTTCATGAAAACATAAAATGATGATTTTATACAACTTGAACGCTCATAAGGTGACTCCTTAGACAAAGTGGATTTGTGAGTGTGAAGAACGAAATGGATGAAGCGTTAAGGGCGCCACTGACTGGCGTATGTAATGTAATATCTCCTCTACGCTCAAGTATCTTAACTGGCGTTGTTACAATCTGTATATTTAAGTCAGTCTTCATTTGGTTGCTCATAAGTTATTATTCATTGCGGGGGTTTCACTCAGATGGTAGCTACACTGAGGGTTTATTTAGATATTATTTAGGGCTAAAAGACTTTAAGACAGTTATGGTTAAACGGGAATTTACTATACTGCAATGGCAGGTATTCTGAATACAAAGACGGTTACAATGTGTTCTATTAATTCAGGAGGGGAGCGCAATATTACTGATTATTGATATATTATATTATGTTGAGGGTTGCTGCCACATAATAAGATCTGACGACCTTACCGAAAGCTGTATTGTTGAGGAGACGGCACCGACGGACGAGCATGCAACCCGCCGGGACTCGTAGAACTGGACTGTTGTTGATCGGAAGAGTGCTGGTGTACGACAGACCGACGACAGACGGACGACAGACCTCGTTTACTTGGTAACCGTGCTATATATCGGCGTACTTGTCCTCATTATTGCGCCTCTACGAGGGGTCATAAATGAGTTGCTGTCTTCCGTGATTTCCCAACGCTGGCCTGTTTGCAGCTCGAACCTCTCGCTACCCGGCTTGCCAGGCAATATCAGAACTGCGTGCAGTGGTTTATAATTGTTCTCTTACCTATGAGACTTTAAGATGTAACCATATCATTTTATCTGTGAAAGTATCATTGAAATACCAGCGCATTTGATTATTTTTCGAATAAGGTCGGTATTTTATGTATACGGCAGTCTGAAAAAAAAAAACCATTTTGAGGGGTAAAAAATCGTGTTTTTAACACGTGTGATATATTTTTATACTTATAGAGCCGTAATCTGAACGATATGTTATTTTCCTATGTATACAAGTGTATTTCACGCTACGTAGTTTCGTCACGTAAATAATACTCGCTCTTGACTGCAACACATTTCACGCCGCCTAACACGTGCTTAAAATGCGTTACGTTTTATCTGTGAAAATGTTCATTTGCGGAATTATTCCACATGATATTATTTTATCGACGGACGAAAAGAAAACGTTCCTCGGACAATGTCGGGATATAATTATTGAGACACCACGGTCATTAAAAACACTGTTTCTAGTTCCTCCAACATAGCCAAACATTACATACTTAGACTGCAGTACTTCAAAATGTACTAACCGGATGTATGTGAAAGATTGAATCTTAGATTTAGACATGCCCTGAAATTTAGTACAGACTTTCCACCAGTAAAAACATACGGTCACCGCTTTAAGTCCCATAGTAAAAACGGTATTGGCGGGAAACTTGCTCGCTACTTCAGTGCGTGGACCGTTGAGGCATTTGATGCGAGGTTCAAGATCGTTCTTAATGCTCCGTCGCTTGAGAGCCTCCAACGCGCAGATAGGCGGCCCCCTTACGGGTGTTCAAGTGCAATAAAATCATAATTTAATAATTATATTAAATAGTGTTAGTTTTGTAGACGATACTTGTGAGTACATTTTCCTCTTACGAAACAATTTTAACTAGCATAGTTTTCTCGTAACGGTACGTCAAAGTCAAAATTGGCCTATTCTGCTGCTATGCAAATAGTGAAAACCAATTGACTTACGTGAGGGAATAATTCACAGGCAAATAACATGACATGGGATACGTAATAAAACATTTTTAAACAATCCCGTGAGCAATTATTGTATTTAAAAAATTTGCTGAATTTTCAACTTTTTTCCTGTAGTTTTGCGAATTTTTAAAATTCCAAAATATTACGTCACGGTCTTTTGAATACTTTATTGCATAGTTCATGGGATGTAATACCACAGTAAATTATTTTATTCCAGTAGGTCGCTTGGTTTTCATTATGTGCATGGCAACAGAACAATCAAATTTTGACTTCGACGCAACGTTATGAGAAAACTGTAAAAGCTAAAATTATTTTGTAAGAGAAGACTGTACTAAGAAGCATTGTTTACAAAACAAACACTATTTCATAAAGATATAAAATCATGATATTGTCGCACTTGAATATCCTTAAGGGCGCGGGGTACTGCAATTTTCATCGCCATTTTTTTATTTTTATATTTGTACCAGTATTTTTTCTTGTTTTGGACGCAAAATGTAACAATATTTTTCTATTACAAAAATTTTTTATCTGGCATAGTTTTTTCGTAATGGCTCGTTAAAGCCAAAATTTGCATGTTTCCGTTTTAAGGACGACACCATTGATGACACTAAAACCAACTTACTCACCAAAAAAAAAAAATTAACAGTGAAAAACGTTCTTGTTGCTATAAATTCAGCTGTGTTTCACCAGAAAATAAAGTATTTTTCTATTTAACAAAAAATATTGAACTTTTTCAAAATTTATTTTAAATTTTAGCATTTTAATTTAAGGATAAAAAGATTTTATTCAGATTTTTTTATGTAAGTTACGTGACATTGCAGCCCGCAACGTCTTTATCCACTGTGTTTTTTTTTTGTAATGTCAGTTGGTTTAAGTGTAGTCCTTAAAACGAAAACATGCAAATTTTTACTTTAACAAGCCACTACGCGGAAACTATTAAAGATAAAAAATTTTTATAAGAGCCAAATTTAGTCACATTCTGTGCCTAATATAAGAAAGAAAAAATCTTATTCAAATAAAAAATTAAATTATGCTGAAGAAAATTGCTGTTTAACGAGTCCTATACAGCAGGCGCTAGATGCTGCGTCTGAGGTACGGGAACAGGCAGACGATAAGGGCTAGTCTACCTCGTGTGTCAACGTCCAAGTCGCCTTTATGCGCGGAGCCCGAAAACGGCGTGTAGGTTTTTTTTCGGTCGTAGGCTTTTTCCTACGAGACATTATATATATTTGTTATTTACGAAACTTGAAAATAAATACTAGTGCATGCATCTCCACGTTCATTTGACGATTCTGACTGCTATTTTTTACGTGACAGCAGACTGAATAAGCCGTTTTTGGTAGTTTTGAGGTGCCTTTAAGCCACGGTACTAAGCACGACAGTAAAAAAACAATACAGAGAAGCATAGTTTTAAATGTGTTTTCTTTTCGTAGATAAAGATATCGACCGCACGATCACTAGTATCTCGTAGAAACTGTTTCTCCTAGCACGAGTCAACACAGTTCATGCGCTAGACATATAAGGGTGGATTGCTGAGTCAAGAGAGGAAAATCTTGAGGTAAAGGTGAAACTAAGGAGAACTTGAGTAAAATCTTAGAATTTTTCGTTTGCATTGCAGAGTCAGGAAACTGAGATATCTCAGTTGAGGTGAAGTGTTACCACAGCATTCGTGAGAAAAATAATTTCTCTTCGTGCACCGACTTGCGAATGTAGCTAAAATGTATATTATTTCCCATTTACTATGCACAAAACTTACATGACAGTGATTTGTTAGCTTATATTTAGTGTTTCGCATACTGTAAAGCTGAAAAAAATGCAAAATGAAAATGATAAAAAATACGTCGTCGATTCTGTTTATAAAATGGAATCGTAACCATTTTGTTAATAAAATGGTATCGTAAATATTTTGTTTGATAACAAATAGGGACAGAAAGAAAACACGACATCGCTTCCCCTTAAAAATTTACAACGAAAATAAATTGTGTTGTTAATGCCACTGCCATCCTTCATTTACACCATGGTTATGTTCCTCCTTAAAAATATTACCAATAAATTTAAAATAAGAATATTGCTCTCCCCCATGTGACATTCTAACCTCAATTTACGGCCGCCATGATTGATTTGCAGCATGAGAAATTCTTAAGGAAGGTCTGAGGACATCTTAAGAAATTCTTAGTGTTTCCTTAGATTTCAGTCACTTTTCGTCTGTGCAATGAAAATTTCTCACAGTTCACTCAGAGAGGCCTTAGATTTTTCTCAACATGACTGTGCAATCGGCCCTAAGTGTCTTAACATGGTGTGGCGGTGAACAGTTTGTGGTGAGTGCAGCACACGAGGAGAGAGCATAGGGAGGAGGTGTGAGGGAGGTAGTCTCGTCGAGGGCGATGCGACGCGAAGGCGCGTTCACGCGGGCTGCTTCGCCGCCAAAGGCCTGTGCTGATGGGCGCCGACGGGCGTGAAACCAGCTACGACGAGAGTGCATCTCTTAAACCGCCTTGCACGGTCCACGTGCCCTGCCCCGCCCCTGGCGAGTAGCCAGACGACAGTGTTGCCATGTGGTGCAGATGGAGAGAACGATTATTATGCTTAGGACAATGAACTTTTCGCGGAAATAATTATTCCCCAGTTTGTTCTACTGCCTTACGTGCACATATACAGTTCTAGCTTCATGATTATTGGCTTGTCTTTGTAAAGTAGCGTCTCTCGTTAGTAGAGCCACAATTTTATGACGAAAAGATTTTTGCGTCAGTTTGTTTCAATACATTATGAGCACATCTGCATCCATGCTTCATGGTTAGAGGTACGTCAATTTCGCGGATTCATCTTGTCAGTCCTATACATAGAGCCAGTGATTTTTGGTGAAAAGAATTCTGCAACAACTTGTTTTAATGCCTTACGTGCACACCTACAACACTGCTTTGTAGTTATTGGTAAAATATAATAGGGTAGAGGCGTGGCTCATTTGACTGCACCAACCAGAACAATGTTACCGCGACACCACACGTCCGTGATATGTGGGTAGGACCCCGAGACGCCGAAAGTTAAAAACTTCCAATCACTGACCTTGAAGCAGAGAAACATGTGTGCACATAAGGTATTGAAACAAATTGTTGCAGAATTCTTTTCACCAAAAATCATTGGCTCTACACCCACTGGCCACAATCGATTATCTATTGGCTTATAACCGTACAAGCAGGTAGCAAGCGATAGCACTTCGCATTATTTTCTTATTCACTACTGGCTTGCAGAGTCAAACACGTTTCGTAACAGCCGTCAGCAAGTCACAGACATGACAATGAAGTATACATAATTGGCGTTCAACCTGACCTCGAATGTATCTGCGAAATGTTACGTACCTCTATTCATGGTCTGTGATTGGATGTTTCGACTCTTACATGTCTTGGGGTTCTGCTGGCAAATCACAGACGTATGATGTCATAATGGCCTTGTTCTTGTTGCTGCAGTCAAATGTGAGACATATCTTAACGAAGACGCGCTGCCAATAACTATGAAGTAGAGCTGTCGATGCGTACGTAAGACACTGAAACAAAGTGATGCAAGAATCTTTTTGCGACAAAATCGTGCTTCCACTCAGAAAAAATTTACTGCAACATTACACGTCTGTGATTTATGGGTAGAAGCTCAAGATACGTGATAAACATTCAATCTGTGACTATGGATAGAAACACGAATATTTCGCGTATTCATCTGGCAACAGCCTAGACTTCTCAGGCATGTACACACACTGGCCAAAGTCAAATGTACATTGGCTTCTAATCGTAACGCGTGTTACCCCTACGATTTACTTCATTACTTGTAGTCGCCAAATATGTGGTAAAACAGGTGTCTCGTCTAATCACGGGCGTAGTGAAGTATTTGGCATTCAAGCTGACCTTGAACCAATACTCAAAATAATCGTGCCTGTAACTATGAAGCGCCACTGCAGATGTGTATGTAAAGCCCTGAAACAATCCTAGGGAGTGAGAGATTTTGATCAGCACTTAACATCGAGGTCTTGAGCGCTGGTGAGGGGTGACATGAGGTGAGTGTGGAGCAGCGCCGGAATGAAGTGGCAAGGGAAACCCGCCGACCAACGGCATCGTCCGGCACGATTCCCACATGCGAAAATCCGGGGACCGACCCCGCCGGGAATCGAACCCGGATCGCCTTGGTGGGAGGCGAACGGTCTGTCCATGCGGCCACCGCGGACCCTTGAAACAAACTAGGGCAAAAATACTTTCGCGTAAAGTTCATGACCCAAATAATGCTATGTGTAGAGATGATGGTATAGCGAGGAAAAACTTGACTGTTTGCTAGGTTTCAACGCAAGTTTATCTTACCAGAAGAATACTTGCTTTCGCTTGTACGGGGAGTAGTTTTCCTACTTGACTGAGCCAATAAGAATCCCGGTATTGTAACATTCGATGCTTGCTATTGGTCCGCAGGCAGCTACGTTGTGTCAGACGTACATCACCCACTCATGTGTGATGAAATTAACTACAGTGTTTTCAAGGGTATGCTGGCACAAAATATTCCCGCGATATACCATCATTACAGATGATGCTTTATCGCGAAAATTTATTGCGCCAAAATAGCCTTGAAAAGGATGCAGTTCCTTGCAATATATATGATTTGGTGACGTACATCTGACACAACGTAGCTGCCTACAGACCGATAATAGACATCAAGTATTACAATAGCGGGATTCTTATTGGATCAGTCAAACAGAGCAACAACTCTACGTACGAGCGAAATGCAGTAATCTTTTGATAAACTAACGTTGGAACCCAGCAAACAGTTAAGTTTTTTCGTGATGTACCATCGTGTCTAGCTATATGTAGAAACCTGTAAATTTTGCGTTGCGTGACAGCAAGTTGGACTGCAGATGTCTGTGTGTTCCTCTGTTTTCTTGTGTTGGCCGGCAGTTTGTGTGACGCGCCATATGTAAAATGGTCCCTACTACTTAATGCGTGCGTACGAATATACACAAAACCAGAGAGTCAATGACATCACGTGGTGTGTTCGAGTGAGTATAGGCCTACGCCAGTGGATTCTACTCTGTCGACGAATAGTAACGAGAAATTTGCAAGTCTATATCTATACGCTGATTCATAACTAGAGACATGCAAAATTCGTGGTATTATTTGGTATCAGACTAAACTTCACTTTCCTACACATAACAGAGCATATCCTGCGATTCAATTGGGGACGAACTTTTATGTGTTGTCATTTACAGGTGTTACGTCTTCACAGAGATTGGCCTCTCTACTGTGTAAGTATTCTCCGCGACAACTCACAACAATATCGGCCAGCGGGAGACGTCGAACAAGCCTATACTCACTTGGAGTCTATTCGGCTGTCAGAAAATAACGCAAATTTTGCATGCCTCTATTAATAACTAGAGACCTAGAAATGTCGAGAGTTTAACGACCTGCAGGCTGGACTCAACAGTTGTGTATAAACGTTGTTCCAAGGTAACAGTTTGGCTGCTGCTCCAGTCAGAGGCCAGTTGTACATATGACAAGGTAGCGCGGCTGTCAGTGAGTGTTTTCATTCAGGTCTGCTATTGGTTCACTGATATCAAGGACGAGTTTCATAAACAGGGACCCAATTACGAAGGTGTATCATATGTACAGGCGTTCTAAATCAAACGTATCTTAGGATGAATACGCGAAATTTCAGGGTCTCTAAAGGGAAAAGTTGACTGCTAGTCAATATTGCAATGTATTCATTTTTCTGTCGTTACTGATGAGTCTTTGTTTAACTGGGTCAGTGTTGATTCTGGTGCACTACGACTGAGCATCTGTTATTTGTCTGTAAACAGCTAGGATATTGCCGTATAACCATCGACCAATCACACAAGGCTCAGGAAGCTATACAGATTGGAGAATACGCTGGCACAAAAGTACACTGGTTGGAAATATTGTAGCGATTTTCTACAATCTCTAGCTATAGTTAATAATGGTGAATGATTGCGGGAAAATGTTGCTAGGCTTCAACGTCCTTCAATTCTGCCAGTAGCTTTGTTCGTGTTACTCAAAGCCGTACGTATATGAAACTGTTAACCCCATTTTATAGAGTCAATGAGCATTCTACAAGTGAATTATTTGACGCCTGTTACTGGTCTATAAGCAACTACGTCATATCGGACAGTGATACTGTATATGTTGTTAGAAAGTGAAAGATTTCTAAGAGTATGAAAACATAAGAAATATTGCGATTTATTGCCATTTCTAGATAAACTATAAGTTAGAGCCATGAAATTTTCGCGAAAAGAATTTTGCCTCAGTTCGTTTCAGTTCCTTATGTGCGCATCTACAGTTTTGACTCATAGTTAGTGATTGGTAGAGACATGCAAAATTCGCGTTATCATTTGGTAGCAGACTAAACTTCACTTTTCTATACATACCACAGCATAACCTGCGATTCAATTGGCCATGAACTTTTGTGTGTTGTAATTTACGTGTGTTACGTCTTTACAGAGATTGGCCTTTCTACCATGTAAACATTCTCCGCGGCAAGTCACGACAATATCGGCCAGCGGGAGACGTAGAACAAGCCTATAGTCACTTGGAGTCTAGTCAGCTGTCAGAAAATAACGCGAATTTTGCACGTCCCTAGTGATTGGATGTTTCTACTCTCGCGTGTCTTGGGGCTCCACCTGCAAATAACACACATGTGGCATCGCTGTGACCTTGCTGTGATTTGCAGAGTCAAATGTGAGACGTCACTTCACATAGACACGCTGCCAATAACTATGAAGCAGAGCTGCAGATGTGCCCGTAAGGCACTAAAACAAACTGGGGCAAAATTATTTTCGCGAAATGTTCATGGCCCTAGCTTTAGTGAGTAAGGCACATAAGTAAGCGCTTAAGAACCGACATCAGTCGTCATGTCGAATGCATCGTTTTTTCTTTGATTCAAGGTTTTAGAAAGATTAATTTTAAAATCGTACGATACTAGCGTATCTTACTGGTTCAAGTAGGGGAAAATTATAGTTTTACTATTCCATTAAAAAAGTGTTAGTTTTGTAGATATTACTTGTGAGTAAATTGTCTGCCTACAAAAAAAATAGCTCCGCCAGCTTTCCCATAATGGCATTTTAAAGTTAAAATTTGTTTGTTATTAGTTCATACACCCTCGTAAAACTAATTAACATAATGAAACTAAATAATTCACAGTGAAAGTACATGTACAGGGCTAGGGCTTTAAGTATATAAATACACACTCAAACAATGTTTTGTATTTTAAAAATATATCTGAAACTAAAAATTTTTTGCTACTTTTAGGAATTTTTTTAAATACAAAAATATTTTGTATTGGAAATTTATATACTTAAAGCCCTTACCCGTGACATGTACGTTTACTGCAAATTTTTTCGTGTCATTACGGTGATTGGTTTTCGTGGGTGACTTTGAATTGCCAACTGGCTGAGCTAATTTTTTTTTTTGTGAAAAGAAAATGTACCCCCAAGTTACGTGTACAAAACTAAGACTGTTTCACTCAAATAAAAAATTATAATTTTTCCCCTCTTGAACACCCTGAATATCTTAC